>PVHY01002665.1:0-60693 GCA_004024945.1 Uropsilus gracilis | reverse complement strand
ATATCATAACCAACAGCCATGTCAAGCTTAATTTCTTTGTTCAAGATCTTCTAGGGGTTTCATTGATTTTAGGTCTTATACTTAAATCTTTAATCTATTTTTAATTAATCCTTGTGAAATGCATAAGGCATGGATTTAATTTAAGTTTTTATATTGTGAATACTCAATTTTCACTGCTCCATTTAGTGCAGAGACATTCCCCCCCCCCACTTTCTATCGAGTATCACTGGCATCCTTGTCAAACATTACTTGTCTTTATTTGCTTAAGTCCATTTCTGGGCTTACAGTTCTGTTCCATTGTTCTATTTGTCTCAGCATCTGTGTTCTTGACTGCTTCTGTCCCCATCATGTTCTGCTTCCAGAGAGTGAAGGTCAGAAGGCCCTTATAGAGTGGTATTAATGGAATAGTCTTTTCAAGCCCAAGAACTTGATAAACCTTGTTAAAGAGTCAGATTGGCAATTACTTCCATTAATTTAGAACCATAAGTCTTTTGTTGTAACTTTCTCTCAGGGAACAAGTTAATCAGTCACATATTAGGTTATTGGTATATATGCTTTAGAATTAGCTTCAGCTCACAGATTGGAAAATTCAAGTGGCTTGGGTAGAAGTTTACTTCTCTCTTGTGAAAGTTAAGCAGGGAGTCTAGGCTGGAGTGGCACTCATGAGGGGGGGTCTATCTGGTCCCTTCATTGTGTATGACCTTCAAAACTAAGTTCAGCTCATGGCCCAAGATGTCTACTACAGCTCCAGCCATCAAGTCTATATTCCAGCCAATGGGAATGAGTCAATCAAAATAAGGACAGCCTTTTCCCTTTATGAAACTTCTCAGAAGTTGTATGTACTACTTCTATCCCATATACAGAACTTATTCATGGGTCCCTACTTGTACTTAGGCAGGTAGGTGGAAGCATGGGCTTCATTCCAGGTAGTCATGTGCCCAGTCAGACAATTCTTAGGAGTTCTCCATTCCCAAGGAAAAGGGAGAACCAACGCTGAGTTCTTTTGCAGTAGTGTTGGCTCTTTATCCCTTTAGTTTACCAAAAGAGCCTTCCTTCCAAGAGGCCCTGAAGATTATCATTTATAACCCTCTCACCATCCAGGTGCTTCCCAGGTAGCCTTATCATGTTACATAATATAAAGAGCCATTTGAAGAGCAGGAATATAAATCCAAGCAGACCTTTTAATCTTCAGTCATCCCCAGATAACTGTTTAGTGCTCTTAATGATTTAAGGCATCAGATCAGAGTCCAAGAAGGTCAAACCCTGTTTGACAATGCACCTGACACTGGGGTAGAAGACAGAGATTAGCTACTTAGGGGAAAGCATGGGAAATGGAGAAGAGAAAAACAGAGAATTCTGAAGTGAAGGAAACCCCTTCCCTCTGTTACACAGTTACATTGCCTGCCTACTGTCATATCAAACTCTGAGCACCTGCCTGAGGCCCTCCTCTCCCCTCCCTGGCAGTTAATAAACGTGTAGTGGCTGGAGCTGGGTCTAGAGTCGTACTGCCCAGGTTCAAAGCCTGGTTCAGCTCTGGGTGACTCAGATCTAGGGTCTGTTTGCTAGGCCTGGATTCCTCACCTCTAAGTGAAGCAGTCATGGAAGGTGTCCTGCTTGATTACGGGGCAGCAGCTCTCAGGATAGGGCCTGGCTGCTCCTGAGGTCTATACAAACTTCAGCCATGACTATTGTCCTCAAGGCAATCTACAAGCCACTCATTTCTTCCTATGAGAGGCATTTACATAGCGTCTTTGGCTATATACTGAATACCTCCTCTTCTCTAGTTGCTGTTGCATAATGACACAGATAATTATGTCAGTCTGGGTTCTGTTTAACCCAGATAGAGTATAACCTGTCTGAGAATACAAGGCCCTTGAGGTGATGTTGCCTATAGCTGAGATGCAACTTTATGGAGGAGGAGAGCAGGAAAACTTAGTCAGCCCCGATTCAGTGCCTTATGTGTTTCTAGCAGCCAGCACAGGGCAGATGCTCAAAAATATTTGTTGTAGAGAATCGTGCAGAAAATGAATAATGATAGTGGTGTCTTTGGACACCTGACATAAGCTTGAAAAAAAGCTGTGTATCTGTTGACTAAGTAAAAGCTCGAATCCAAATGGTATTTACCAAACACTTGATAGAAAAGCCTTTGCCAAGCCAACCCCCGAGTCTGGAACGTGCATCCTGCCTTTTGGGGTGGCCTCCAGTGGGAAGATGGCATATGTTCCAAAGCTACATCAGGCACGCTGGAATCTGGGCAGGAGGCAGAGCTGTGCTTCCCTCTTGGAAACTCAGGGGACTTTTGATTGACATGAAATAATGTCTGGAGCTAGAACAGAATGGAAACAAGTAATGAGAGACCCGTCTCTAATTTTTTTTTTTAAGTTTCCCGTGATCATCTGTTTCTTTCCTGTTACTTTTATCCTCCTCTAGCCCTCCCTTGCAGGGCTCTGAATGTAAAAAGGAGGCAGTCTGAGGCGCCCAGGAAAGAATTGGGTTTTGAGAGAACAGGGGACAAGGTGATGCAGACTGAATCATCCCGGAGTAAGGGGATCTTTCCCAAGTAGGGAAAATGCTAGGGAATTCATTTTGAGAACTAGAGGAAGAAGCCTGCTCTGATGGGGAAGATCTTACCCCACCCCAGTACTGAGTAGAGCATGTGAGTCTCAGAGCCCCAGTGAAATATCACCTATTATGCACCCTTCAGTGTCTGGTGATATGGTCAGCCTTCTCTGGTTCACAGGCCTTTGAGGAACTGGTGTAACAAATGTATCCTCCCCAGAAAACTATACTTACAGACAGACTATACTCCCACAGCAGAGGACTAATGCCTGCATAGGGATCAGAGGTCAGTGCTCCCCATATGCAACATCTTCCCATCCTCCCAGGAGTTCTGGGTCAACCTGGTCATGTTCATGGGTCCCCTTTCCAGACTTCCATCAGGTTGCTCCCTAATGGTGGTCCATTCTTTCTTCAGTGTTGGTAACACCAAGAGTTAAGCTTATGGGCTCTTTCTCATTCAGTTCTGTTTTGTTTAGATTTAGGCCAGGAAACAGTGCAGGGGGTAGGGGTTGTCCTCCTGTTGTACACTTGACTTTCAATGTTATCTTAATTCTTGCTACCAACATTAGCAGTGAATGTGACTATATTCTAAGGCTCTGGGGTGTCTGGACAGTCATGCAACTAGTCAGTAGCTGAGTCAGATTCACACTCCTGTATCTGGCCCCAGACTCTAGTTTCATTTTGTTGCCTTAAAGGCTATTGTCTGATTTCCTCCCATTGGGCTGGGGAACCAACCTGACCCTGACGTGACTTCTGCAGACATCTAAGCTCATCCATTTCATGTATTTTTTTTCACTCTCCAGAGGTCATGGTTTTGAAATCTCGCAGACATTTCATTGCAGTCCCCTGTGTCCCAGTAAGATTTTGGAAGTACTGTGGTCATCTCTGCATTGTGTTTCCCACTATAAAATTGCATTCCCAGGAGAAAGAGTGAACTGGAACTTGCTTAGGAAAAAACTAAGTTCAATTACTCTTTTTCCAGATGCCTTATTTTTCTTTTTGTGTCATTGTTTCTGTAACTGAAATAGCCTGTGTATTTTGAACTGCTTTCTTTTGTGTGTAAAGATCCTGTGATTTGTCAGGATATTCAGCATGTTTTTACATGTTAACACAGACATGCTTGTGACACAGTAAAGGCACTAACATGAACATTAAGTTGATCCTGGTTGGTCTGTCCTATTTTTAAAGACTTCCAATTTTCTTTATGGACTGTGCTATGAACACTCTTTATGTTCAAGAAATTCTTAGGATTAGCAATTAGCTAATATTTTATTAGATCATTGGCTGTAAAAGTGTTGTTTGACAGATCATTCTTAATAGGATTGACTGGGCCCTGATTTCATTTCTCTGTTAAGTAATAAATATGATTTGGTCAGACTCTCTACTAAGTCATGTAATGTGTCTGCAACAGCACCATTTGAGAGATACTGACCTTGCTTAGTGTCTAATTTATTCCTATAGACAGCTGATATCTGGACAGAATTGATCCACTTCTACCATTTATAAGCTTCATAATGAAATAAAAGTCTCTTTCACATATGGCTTAAAAGCTATGGATTGGTTGGGCTGGGCAGAAGTGGAATTTCTTGACTCAAAAAGCCATCTTTCCCACTGGAATGGAGAGACTAGAAAACAAACATGTTTAGACAATGGAGTAGAAAGTTGAAGAGCCTTTATTTCTATGTATGTGTCCATGTACACATACCTCAGAGCCTTTATTTCTCTATAAATAGGAAGCAAAGTTATCTGCTAAGGTGGTAGGAGGAGAGTGTTTAAGGAGAATGATGAAGCCAGATCTTATTGTGAGGAATAGAACATAGAAAATTCCTTTATTCATGAATGAAGGAATAACTCAGCAGAATTGAATCTGGGGATGCTGAATTTGTAGAGAAAGTAGTCAACATATCTGAGGTAGGAGAAAAGAAGAATTTTTTTTTTTTTTGGTTAGAGATAGGGAAGGTGTATTGTCCTTTTAATAAAAATGTTCAAGTATTTTTATCAAGGGTATGGACAAGAACACAGTTGAAGCTATGCATCACTGATTTCTTCATCCATTAAATACGTATTATTATGCAACCATGTGAAATCATGTAGCTCGAGAGGGAGGGAGGTGAAAACAGGAGTAAATTGAGACTTTGGGGGGAAATGGAGTATCAGGGAAGTAGAGGGCTTAGGAGGTAAAAATCTAACAGTGGAAGTGAGGGCATGAAAAAATCTGAAAGGATGATAATAGAAACCAGTCTTTAAATAGCTCTGTATACGTGTCAGGCATTATTCTGGATTCCTTGCCCACATTAATTCATTCAGCACTCCTGGTAACGCTATGAGATAGAACTAAAATGATCACATTTAATATGCATAGAGAGACTGAGTAACTTAGCCAGGATCTTCCTGAAGATACACCAGGATTTGAACCTAGACCGTGGCATCAAGCCCTAGCTTTCCATATGCTGTGCTGCCTCTGGAGGCTCTGGTAAGAATGGAATGCAGAATGTTAAAGGTGGAGTGGCTCCAGAAGATTATGCAATATTGGAAATATTCTAGGAAGAAATGGCTAAAGCCAAGTGTGGGTTAAGGTTACTGGAGGCAGATTGCTCGATGCACCATCCATATTAGGGAAAGAAAACTGCAGATTGAGAGCTAAATGCATTCATGAATATGGACTGGTGATTAGGCCAGTGGATGACAGATTGAACAGGTGGAGGTCACCAATCAGATGGCCTGAGTCCCAAAGCCTAAAAGTTATTATACGTGAGGAGGAATCATTTGAAAATGGCATTGTTGGAGGAGGCAAAAGTAACCCCTCTTCCGAACCCTGAGGACAAGGAACTGGAAAAGTGCATTCTTAGGAAAGAACCAGGCTTCAGTTATGCAGGCAGATGGAAGGAGAGCACTCCAGGTGGTGACCATTTTCCATAGGGCCTAGAGTAGCCTTCTTTCTGAGCCAGACTCCTGAACAGACATTCCATGAGACCATCAGCTCTGCCTTAGCCATGATGACAAGCTATGAATGGCCTTATTCTGAGTCTCATTTTATCTCTACAAAATAGGACTTTAACCATTCAGTGCCATAATTAGTTCCCTGATAGTCTGATGAAGTATGGATGCCTTTTCTAGAATATTTTTAAATTCCTAAAATAAGACACTCTGGATACAAAGAAAGGCACTTACATTAACATAGGTGGAGGGCACAAAAGAGCAGGATAGTTAACAGGTATTAGGGAAATGGGAAAACCCTGGGACACACACACACACACACACACGTTACATTATATGCACACACACACATATATATATGCAAAATTTTTTAAAAAATTAAATAAAAAAATCAGTCATCACAGAGATAGTTGACATTCTCTGTGGACATCTCTTCTATCCTATTCCCCATTATACATTCCCAGAAATAATAATCAGTAATTGGATTTGATGTTTATCATTCCTGTGGTATTTGAAACTTTTAAATCACACATATGAGTAAATAATATATTATTTTGCATGGTTTATAATTTTGTAATTATGGTATTGTAATATTTATACCTATCTGTAAGTTGTTTTCTTCACACAAAAGATAAATAAATAAAATTTAAAAAATAATAAAAAACAAATCCATGATATATAAAAATACATATTCTCTTATGAACACTGTATAAAATAAGAAGTAGCAGTACATGTAGTAAAAATTTTAACTTCAAAATGATGTTTTGAATAATAGATTGAGATATGAGATAATACCTGTACTTTTTTTACTGATGACAAAATATTGGGTACCACTAATACTGCTATGGCTTGTTGCCCATGTACAATAATAATAGGGGCAAGCCTTGTATTTCAGCCAGAAGTTAATGACAATAAATATGCCATGTTTTCCTACCCCAGTCCACATCATCACTGAATTCTACTCATAGACCCTTTAGGGGGTAGGGATCTCATATTTAGAACCCTAGAGAAAATACACAGAGGACCTAATTTTTGAAACACAGGCTATTTAGCATTTCTGGTCTTTCCCATCCTACCCTATCTGCTACACAGTGTTATGAATTAATTTGAAACACATGAAGTGATTGGTTGCTGCAATTATGGGTAAACCTCATTCATAAAGGTTTATGAGTACTCTGTTTCTCAGAGGTTGTAAACTGATTTTTGGCACTCATGGTGTAGTCAGATTTGGACCAGAGCCTGGGATAGTTATATGTCATTGGTGTTCTCACTTAAGCCATGGCCTCATAGGCCCCATAATACTTCATATCTTCTCCTTGAACCATAGCCCTACTGACAGGCAGTATGTGTCATTCCATGTTTTGGAAGCTGTCTTGGGGAACAACATCTCTGACCTCTCTCCACTGATCACAGCAGCATTGTCACCCAACCCATGACAACCAAAAATGTTTCCAGATACTGTCAAATGTTCTGTTGGAAGTAAAGTTGCTCCAGTTGGAGAACTATTGCCCTAGAACATGGTTTCAGCTGGTCACTTACAGTAGCAGCTGGAAGTTGCACAGGATAAATACTCTACATATAGAAGTGGCCTCCCCTCCTCTTGATGTAGTATTATCCTCTTAGTGGTAATAGAGAAACTGTCACAAATTGAGGGAAGTTCTCATTCCAGTCATGGGAAGAGAACATCTTCCACTGTTCATAGTAGTCATCAGTAGAAACCAGGCAATGCTTTCCCTTCACGTAATAACAGATTATATTCACTTCTCTGCACATTGCTTTTGTGAATATAAGCTTTTTGAAGGCCCTTTGCCAACAGATGACCTCTTGTCACTAAATAGAAAAGAAACTGAAAGATGTGATGAAATCGTTTCATAGCGAATTATAGTCTCCTCTCCTGGATAACTTTAAAAAGACTAGAGACCTATTTGATGAAAATGATTTGACTGAAATTTTGCCTCAAGCATGGGCTTGATGGCACCTTGAATTCTGTTCCAACTGCAATTATGGAAAACTAAGTCATCATAATTTGCTTCCAAGTTGGCATCTCCTATTATGATATGTTGACATGTGAATAGTAATTTTATTTGAAAATGAAATATAACTATTAATCATCCTTCCTATTTTATATCAGCAAGACTGCTTTCTAATACTCTTTGCCTTTTCTCTAATTACAAAAGGAGTTTCAGATCAAAAGCAGAGCATCCTTTTCTTATTCTTTTTCTCTTACTGACTCTTATTTTCCCACTTTGACTTCCAAGCTTGCTGTTTGTATAGCATATTACAGTTTTCAGAGACCTTCCATAAACATTTTCATGTTTGATACTGCCCCAAATTCCAGCAGGCTGATATGATTAATAACCATTTTAAACATAAAGAAACAGTCTCAAAAGATAAAGATTCCCAGCTTAGGATCAGATTCTGTTCAACTGTCTTACTGTGGTTGATCTCATGGCATGTTGGTCTCAGAGACCAGTAGAGAAGGGATGAAACCAGTATGGGATACCATGAGGGTTAAGGGGCATTCAGTGATATTTGGTTGACAGTGGTAGAGAAAATCTGTGGCAGAGAAAGGCAAAGAGCCTTGCAATCCCCAGAGACTCTAGGTGGCATCTGGGTATGAGCGTGTCATCCACAGATGCAAGAACTGGTTCTCTGAGAAATGATGGTACAATTGAAGCAGGGGCCATCATCTCCCCCAGTGCTGGTATAAGCTCTGTTTCTATAAAAGCCCTATTGGAGTCCCTTGTAGCTCCCGAGAGATGGTATCCCTTGACCCTCACTTTTAGTGACTTAAGAAAGGACTAGGACAGGTTGACTAGCTTGTCTAACATCATAATACAAAATAAAACTCAGGAAGGCAGGGGTCCTATGTAGACAACATTCTCCTGTTGAAATTGAGAGTTATCCTTTATTTTAATGGTCTTAGTTGGCCAGATCCTCAATTTCCAATGAACCTTATATAAATGAGGACTCTCCAGGAAAAAAGAATCAATAGGGCATATAGAAATACAAAGAGGTTTGTTATGAGGGATTGGCTCACACCATCTTCTCTCTGGATGCTGGAGGTTCAGAGGAGCTGGTGGTGTAGTTTCAGTCTAGACGCAAAGATCTGAAAGTTAGGGAGGGGTAGTGTCCCAATCAGAGGCCCAAGAACCAGGAGTACTGATGTCTGCGACCGGAGGATGTCCAAACTTAAGCAGGCCAAGAAGTCATCTTTCCTCTGCCTTTTTGTTCAGGCTCTCAGTGTCAGAAAATGCTCCCCACAACCCTCACCCCCACCCCACTGGGCAGGAAGAGGCCCTCACAGATACACCCAGATATGTCTTAACAACTATCTGTGCATCCCTTGGCCTAGTCAAGTGACCATCTCTCTCTTCTACTTGAGATCAACCAAGTGCCCAGAGCGTTCCTCAGGTTGGTGATGGAGGAGCATCTTTAACAGAAGTGACCCTATGATAGAGACCTGTCTGTCCACCTTGCTTTGGACATTGGAAGACAGGATTGTCTGAGGTGGCATGGGACTCTTGTTCCACAGAAGAAAGAAAAGAAATCGAAAGCTGTGGAACCAGTTGTGCAGGGAGATCTGATGTTCACAATTGCTGTTCCAGGAATAGATGGTGGTCAGAGAACAGAATACCCAGATTGCTTCACATCCCACCCCAGTGGGGGCACCTGCATGCAGAATCCCTTCATTTAGGAGGCAGTATGGGTAGCCTGGCAGATCAGGTAACCTGGGTGAAAGTTCAGATTCAGCAGCTGGCATAAACGATATGCCCACCCCTAAAAGGTCCCTGGAGGTGGTTATTTGACCTCTGTTATTGAGGAGACACAGTTCTCCTTGATGGTTAAGGCCACCCTGCCCAGGGGCAGGAAGATGGACCATTTAATAAACTGTATGGTTTCACTCCTTCAGCCCTGTGCTGTATCCTCCTGTGTTACCAAGTAGTCATTCCTGAAAGGACCAGAGGGAGATTCAGTAGTAAACTGCTGAGAAAAGGTCATCACCTCATATCTTTTTTCTTTCCCTTTGTTGTATTCTTTACTGTACTTTGTCCTGCACCTGAGGCTTTCTGAATTTTGCCTCCCCAAGATGTCTAAGAAAAAGTGGGTTTGCTGGTGAGCCAGTGTTGGAAATGGTTCCCTGTGGTTTTGGCTGAGTGACCTCATATGCCTTGGGCCACTGTTGTGATAAGTCCCTTCTCCAAGCTCAGTGTATTATATTAGGTTTAATTTGGACAGAGTTGTGATACCATTTGCTGGGCTGTGTTTGAACATGCTGAGACCTTGGGTGTGAACACCTGCATTCCTTGACATCTCCCATAGGCCCCAGCAGGCCTGAGGTTAGGAAATTAAAAAAAAAAATTTCAACTTGATGATTTGGCAGTGCTCATCTTTCAGAAGTGGATTGTGCCTACGGTTTGAGATTGATGGGAGCGATCCATCTTATTTGTGCCTTTGAATGCAGGCTGAATTTCATTTGAAAATGAATTGAGAAAAGTCTCTACTCCAGAAGCTTCTAATAGGATTTGTGGGATTCTGATGTATTTCAAATTGACTTTGACAGATTTCACGAATTCCTGGGGCAAAGAGAAGCAATCTCTTTAGGGTTTTTTGAAACAGAAAGTATATGTTAGAGAATTCACTTCAAAACTCCATATTATTTTCTTTATGTGGTAATCATCATCTCTAGAATACAGCTTTATTCAGTCAGAGAGCTATTTTTATCATTTTATAGCATAAATAGTTCAGTTTTTCTTAAAAAAATGATGGCTTATTTTTTGAAAGGATTGTTAAGCATGAGAGACTTAGGCACTATGACCTACCAAATGCAGTATATGGCCTTATTTGGACCATGATTTGAGCAAACCAAACAAACAAACAAAATGACATCTGCAAGGCAGTTGTACTGTGTTTTAGTTAATACTAAGAAATCACTGATTTTTCAAGTATAATAAGTTTATGGTGGTACTACTCTTTTTAAAGGTTCTTATAGTTAGAGAAGCCTATGAAATTAGTTAGAGTCAGATGATGTGATAAATGGGATGTCTTTAAACTATTCTTCCAAAAACAGGTGTGGAAGGGCTTATAAATAGAGGAAACAAAAGGAAATACTGGGAATTGTTGAGAGAGAGGAGGGATAACTCTGCAGAGGGTTCCCTGTGCTAATCTTTCATGTATGTTTGGAAATTTCCATAACGAAAAGGTATGTTTAAAAGAAAATTCCTTTAATAGGTGGAGATTGGAAAACGAGAGTTGGCAAATGTCAGTTGATGAAAAGATGACCAGGATATTTTGCTGTCTTTCTTTGATGCCAATATTCTAGTCTGAAAATCTTGAAATATTTTTCTTGATGAGATGGAAATTGTTTTGGGGAAAGTGACTGCTTTCTTTATCTTTCTAATGCTCAGAGTGCTAAGTAAATGCTCTATGAGTTTGATTTCCTGCGTTATTTTGGTTTTGTTTTTAGGAATATAAAATTGACAATGTCTTCATGTTGAGTTGATCCCTGACAGAATATCCTGTTTATCTTATGTGACACTCCATGTCCTGAAGTCTACTTTGTGTCAGTATAGCTATAATAGCTTGCGTGTGTATTTTACTTATTTTATAATTTCTAAAATTGTAACATTAGGATTCTCACCAACTTAGGATACCTGCCACCAAATCACCTATAGTCCACCACCATAGTCCATTGTGCTTCCTTCCCTCACTGTTTTTACCCTTTCCTGCCCCTTCCCACTTTGGATGCTTTGGTTCTATGGTTTTTAAGGGTTAGCCTTTGTGGTTATCTTTCTCTGCCTTTGTTCCGAACCAAAGTTCACTTGTTAGTGACACCAGTCACTTTATTTACCTTTCTCCCTCTGACTTATTTTACTTAACATTATCCCATGTTGCTGCAAATGGCATGACTTTTTCTTTTTTGATTGGTTAAGTAGCATATTTACATATACAGTGTAATACACATCAACTTCATTGTGCCTTTAGTGTCTCCATGGTATGTCTGCATGACCTTCACCCTTTTACTTTTCACCTATTTGTGGATTTCAGATTCATTTCTCATTAGCAGCATACAGTTGGGTTTTGCTTTTGTATCCAATGCAGTCATCTCTGTCCTTTCAATTTTTCCGTAATGATTGGGCTTAAGTCTACCTTATTGCTATCTGCTGCTTTCTGTTTATCTTGTTATTCGACATTAGTTCCTGCCTTAAAAAAAGAAACGATGTGCAGCAGAGAAAATAAGCCATCTACAGATGTGGTATGATAGGCGAAGAGTTCCAGGAGGCATTATTCACATCACACTATGGCACTGCACTGAAGCACAATTCCAGTCTGCCATGAACAAGGCTCCCTGTGGGTGAGGGGAATCACCGCAGTCCTGCCCACCTTTCACTGCACTTCATGGGTAAAGCCACTGCTGTCTGCCATCCTTAGGTAACATTCAGCCACAGTTCTTGTCTCCTTGAGCAATAATACATTAATGGCTTTAAATGCAGGATTTTGGAGTCCCACCTGATGGAGCTTAATGTTATGTCACTTTCTTAGGCTTAAAAGTTGATGATTGGGAAAAAAAAGATGATGGTTCATGGGTGACATGGTAGTGGGAGAACCTTGGGGTATGCAATGACGTTATATATGTACGTGTGTGTGTAGATATATATGTGTAAACAATAAAAAAATTTAAAAATCTCTTAAAAATTAGTTTATGATTATGGTTACGCTGTGCATAGGTTTTAGAGACCAGCCTGTCATCACTGAATCGTGGTTATCTTTGCAGCCCACCTGTGGGCTCCAGAGCATGGGCTACTGCTCTTGTTTTGGCTTCTGTTCCTGTTTCCACCCAACCTGGTTCCCACTCAGTACTGAAGCACTGTCTAGCCCAGTTGTCCTACTTTGCCCTTCTCTGCTCCCACCCATATTAAGAGATCTTGCTCCATAGACTGATATTGTGGATAGTGCTGCTTGGCCTCTTTTGACTCCCAGGCACTTGTTGGGCCCTCACTAACTAACCTGGGAGGTATAACTGCCATGGAGAGCACTACTTTTGTGCCTTTTGGGCACAGTACCTTAATAACCCATTGCATTTGTAGATATTCCCTTTGCTGCTCAGTAAGGCCTGAATAAGGTCTGAATCCCCATCACCTGGCTTTGTGGGAGTTCTGGGCTCTTCCCATCTCCCTCTTTGCCTCATATGTAAGGTTTGGGCTTCAATAGCTTTGATCAGACCATCCCTTACGCACAGTGTTTGGCTCTGGATACTATGTTAGTTTTTAGGGTGATGGGAGAATTTCTTGAGATGTACAGGCAGACCATGAGGGGGTCTTGAAAAGTGAGGAAATGGTCCAGGAAGCCAGGGATGTTTACTCTGGAATAGAGAGGACTTCGAGAGGATATGGTGCTATGGATAAACTTCAAAAGGAAATGGCTTTGATTCTGTGTGACTCCAGAAGCAAGGGTTAAATAATCACTTGTGTTATATTTTGGGATAATGTACTTAGGTATGGGTATATTTCCCTGTCGTTTAGGTAGTTGTGCTGGGGGGAAAAAAAGGGTAAGTTAGATGCCAGTTATGGTCAGAGTGTTGACAGTGAAGGCCCAATTGTTGGAGCAGAGTGCCTGCTTCACCGGGCAAGAGGCTGACTAGAAGACATCAGAATATGGAGTCAGTGGGTCTGGGTTTTCAGTTAATCTTGATTTAAAGTGGGTCACAAAGGATTTTAATGAGGGAAAAGATCTTGATTTTTGGACCTCTTGCCTCTTGAATTCAAACCAAAGAGGCCAAAAGTGTAGCCCAGTTTGGGGATGTAACAACCTTCCCACAGGGTGGATTTCTGGGCCCCCTCAGCATCTTGGCAGTTGCTGCTTTCCCACCTCTCTGGAATCCCTTTTCTGCCTACCTGCTTGCCCATGGAGACTGGTCTGACTCACTTTGTTGCTCCCCAGTTGGGCTTTCCTGGGACAATGTGCTTCATTTAAGTTACCTCTGCCTCCCAAACCAGCTTTCCCCCCTGAACACTATGGGTGGCTTCCTTTCAGTTCACAAAACCTTCTGGATCACTGAATTAAATCCATCCTCAATACCTGTGCTCAGTGCTCCCTGAGGCTGCTTATACTCTCATATCCAGTTACCATTTTCTAGAACTGCAAGTCTGCCTTGAAAATCTCCAGCAGCCTTTTCTTTTCTTTCATTCTTCTTCGCTGTCTCCTGAATGCTTCAAGACCCCAGTTGACCCCATGTTTTAGAGTCTCTCACAAACACACACACCCACACACACAACTGTGGCAGAAAAATAAGAGTTGCCTTGGTGCTGCACTTTGAAAGCCTTTGTCCCTACCTTGACATTCAGAGGAAGAAGACAGGGGTTTTTAGAGATTTGTAGAAAGTCAGGGAAATAGGTGTTAACTGGGGCCCCTTGAGGAGATCACACCTGGCTGTTCCACTTAACCTGTTGTCGGATCATCAGGGTTTAGATATTCATAGGCTGAGCGAAATGTGACAGATTGGCTGCCATGGAAACCCAGTTATAAATTCCATTTTGGCAACAGATTCTCACTTTTGAAGGCATTCTAGGATTTCCACTTCAACCCACAGGCGTAGGATTTCCTAAAACATAACACAAGAATTTAATAGTCTGCTCATAGTCTTTGCAACCTCCTGATGCAATGCTTTTTGTATCTGAAGACAGCATTAAAAATGTGGACTGTCCAGGTCTTTGACTTCCTTTTAGCTTTCTAGGAGATTAGGAAGGGGGCTAAAAGCTTAGATCTTCATCTCCACTGTTACCTAAAGTAATGATACTTGATGCTCAAAGAGGAAATTGAAGCTATCACAGTTCTGTAGCACCTGAAACCAGTCTCGTTCAAGGCACCAAACTGAGCCCACAGACCCAGTTCATTCTACCATAGGGGAGAGATTTCAGTCTCATCTGATTCACCATGAAGATCAGCTGTGCCATGGAGACGTGCATTGCTGAATTCAGTGTACTTACCAGAACTGGTAAAGATACTTGTGAAAGGCAGGGGAGACTGACTGCCCAGAGCAGGGTTACTGACCTATAAAGCTTAATAGACTAATAATGTTTATGGTATGCTCAAACCCCAGACATGAATGAGGATGGTAAGAACAGGAGACAGGCAACAGACACACTTGTTACCTTTGAAGAGTTTATCATTGAGCATAGAGGTGGGACAGGTATACACATGGCTGATGTATAGCCCAAAGGTAAACATATTTATATACCTTGTAAGAAAATATAACCTAATTGGCTTAAATTCTCACCTGTGATGGACAGTTTCAAAAAGGGAGACCCAAGCACCATGGCAGTCCACAGGGGGTGGGTTACATGCAACTGAGGGGTCCAGGGAATTCTTTTTGAAGGTGGCATCAGGAATTAGCCTTGGAGATGGGGCCATTTACATGATTAGAGGTGGAGACAGGCCAGGTAGAGAAGGTGTCAGGAATAGACTTAGAGATGCTATTTGGGAACAGTGAAAATAATTCAGAGGGTCTGTAATTTAAGTGATGATTCCAAAGCAGGAAAGCTAAGTGAACATCTCCTGGCTGGCTCTGGTTGTCTCTGAAGGTTTCTGAGCAGAGAAATGACATCATACGAATATACTGGTGTGTGTTCCCCAAGCAGGGGAGGATCACCCTGGGATTACTTTCCCTTCTAGAAGATTAAAATTACAGACAGTGGGTCCAGGGGAAGTCTGAGGAAGGCGATTCCCGTCTGGTTTTGTCTACTTGGTTTCTTCCTGTGTTCTGAGATTTTCAAAGCATCCAGATGGTCTCCTTTCCCCTACTGACTTTTAAAAATCAGTGATTTATTCTTCACATCCATCAAGGGATTGTCTTTCTTATCTCATTTACAAAAGCAGTAGGGAAGGGAAGGATGCCATAAGTTTATATAGTGGACATTTGGCAAGTATCAGAACAAGAGTATGTTTTTCCAGAGTACAGAAGGCCCCAGGCTTCCCTTCTTGGCTGTTAAGTGGCATTTGGTGAATCATCTCTTTGTGTGTATGCTGTATATGAGCTGTGACCTTGAAGCAGCATTTTCTGTCCGACTCAAACAAATGGAAGAAGTTGGAACACTTACTGGGTCCAGCTAACAGAGAGCTCCATTGCTTTCCACTACCTTCTGGGGTAACTTAAACATGTGGGGGCCCACTGAAGACAGCATGAGGAGAGGTGGCAGAGGATACTGTGGAAAAAAAGGAGTGACAAAAAGGAGACATAGAAGGAAGAAAAAACCCTAGGAAGGAATGGACAAAGGTTAGGGAAATCCTAGAGACAACCTGACAGCATCATACATCAGACATCAGTGACCTCATTTTGTGGAAGGGTGATCAGGCCCTGGGGGGTGTGGTTGACTGCCTAGGACCTGCAGAACACAAGTCAGGATATGGTTCCAGAGCATCTCCTGGTGGGAGAAGCCTGGGGAGGAGGGAAGATGGTGGCGATGAGCTAGGCCAGAGGGCTGGCTTCCAGGGACACAGGGGGTCACTTAGGTGCACTTGCCATGTGGTAACACTATAGGTGTTACTCACAAGCCCAGCATCTCTATGAACATAAAACACCGAAGAGCCGGGTGGAGAAGTGGACATCCATTTGTTAGAGCTGACATGAAACAGCTGGAGGCAGGAGGGGAAACACCGAGAGATCTGAAGGTAAGACTGAGGGTGGTGAGGGCTGCACAGCAGAGTGAATGTGCTTAATGTCACTGAACTGTATGCTCAGAAATAGTTAAAATGGTATTTTTTGTTCTGTGTACTTTTCCACAATTAAAAAAATCATCTAAAGCAAGATAAAGCCTGGCTTTTTTGCGGTCAGTGAGGTCTGTCAGCAGGCAGGACTTCCTGGCTTCAAGGTCAATCACAGGGCCCTGTGGGGTGAACTTGGGGGGGGCTGGTTGCATTCTCTGGACCTTTGGGCTGACCTCACAGCAGACATACACTCACAGCCTTGGGGACGGGGGCCCAGAGACAGTCTGGCCATGGAAGATGTATGACGTTTATGAGTCAAAAGGTCACCTTCTCAGGGGCTAGAGTGGAATTTGATTTTCATTAACTGGACTTTTGAAAGTCTGGGACTGACATCCTTCCTCACTTAAGTTGCCTCTTTAATTCATTTTAAATTGACTATCCAGATGGCTCACAAGCAGAATTAAGGAAGGGATGAGGAGGTAGTCATTATGGTGGTTTTTAGCTCCATTTTTTGGTAACTGAAACTTCTATTTCCTAGGCAAGCAGCATCTGTAGTTTGGCCAGGCTTTTCTCTCGTGAACTTAGAAGGTGGTGGTTCTGCAAGAATGACACTGTGGGTACTACCAATCCCCCAAATAGCAGCTCTCTGCCTGAGCTTGATTTGCAAATTAAACCTCCTTATTTGAAGACCTCAGTGGTCTACGGGGAGTTCAAGAGCATAGGTATCACCTTCTATGATAAGATGGTCTCTGATTTCAAATTCAAGCTCTATCACATACTATGGGGCCCTAGGCAAGTTAGCTCATCTCTCTAGTTTCAGGATTATAATCTCTAAAGTGGGAACAGTAGCACCACCTAACTGTCAGTTTAATAATAATGTGTCTGAACAACATAGCACAGTGTGTGGCACATAATAAATGTTCATTGATATTAAATAAAATAAATAATAACCAAAAATGATATTATAGGTTATTAAAAATAAAATAAATGCTCAGTAAATGGTTTTCTTTCTTCAGCACCAGACTACAGTGAAGATGAAGTCCTAACTCTGGGGATCTTAGTGCTTAGTTATTTGTAAATAACCATCTCCAGCCCATCGCCATAAACAACTCTGTTGTGTCAGGTCAGGTCTGAATTTGCTGTCCCATTGCTCTTAGCCTGCTTAGCAAGTGTGCCTTTTAGACCTGAAGTTGGGAAGCCTGGGTTCTGCTTGTGAGCAGACTGAGCCATTGGCAGCCTCTGGTCAGCTAGCTCTCTCCTGAGAGTGGCTGTTCTATCCAACATGGTGACTGCAACATTCTGGTGATCCCTGCTGGGCAAGGATGGAGGCCCAGCACACCTCCCTGGGGCTGCCTGTTCATCTCCACTGTGGGCAGGGCACTGAGTACCCACAGTAGGGACCAGGTGGTGCTGTGCCACACCAGTGCATCAGATCAGTGTACCTACGAGCTGATACACCCTTCAGTAAATATGACTTTTAAAATGTTTACTAATTTTTCATTACAGAAACTAAATGTGCATGATGATGTTACCCATGCAAAAATGTGGTCATTGCAAACAAAAGCCCAACTTCTTTAAATTTTAGTCTCAGGCTGCTTTCCAGAGGCAGCTGAGCTAATAAACCTCTGACCAGGGTTTTATATTCATAGATGTGGACCCTTAAAAACTAGTTTTATGGGCTCCCCCATAAATAGTCAGATTATGTGAGTGATTACAAAGTTGGTAACTTCAATTATTTTCACTCGATTATATATGTTGGAGATCTTTCCCTTTCATCCTGTTGCTTCCCATAGGATTTCACAGTGTACATGGGCTGCAGCCTATTTAACCATGCCCTACTGATGGACAGGACAGTTGTCCCTACTTTTTGATTCTTACAAATAATTTACACTGACCCTCTTATTTTGTCCTCATTATGAACATCTGTGCATATTTTTCTAGATAGGTAATGAGAAGTAGGGAAAATATAGCCCTACAGTTTAAATCTAGAATGAAACATAAAATTTCATGTTTTTATTCCCTGACTAGGAATAAGAGATAGATCAAGAGTATTTATGACAAACTAATAAGCAGGGGAGACAGATGAGAAAAACATATGCTTTCAATGAACTTGATCTTAAAGTTACATAATAATCAAATATCAGTCTGTCATTTTTGATACATTCAAAATCTGAAGCCATACAGACACCTGATTGCATTTTAAGACATTAATAGAATCCTGAGTTTTAAAATTCCTGACAAAGAAAGTTTTGAAAAAGAGGACTACCTTAGCATATATTTTAAAACTAATTCAATAAAAGCTACATGGGATTGTATGCTAATATATAGCTAAACAGGATGAAGTCCAGTTTACATTAAAGAAATAGGAAAAGTTAAACCTTAAATCAGTATAATACTTTGAGAAAACAATTTGGAAACATGCAGTAAAATTCTTAAAACTGCTATTTCTAATCTATTTCACCTTTTAAAAGTGTCAATTCTAAAGAATCCTAAAAATGGTGTTTTCTTAGTATCACATTTTGAAACAATGTGTGCACCCTATAAATGGAGTATGGTAAAATTATAATGCAATCTTTCAATGAAATATTTAATAAAATAGAAAAATGAAACTCTTGGATTGTAATGTTTTACAAGTTAAACTTTATTTCAAGCAAAATTGAAAATAGAGCATGTTTTTAACTGGATTTTGAATGATTTGAAAATGAAATGAAATAAAAGTGATTTGAAATGAAAGATGTCTTGGAGGGGTGAGATGATAGGAACTTTATTTTTTTTTAATTTTCAGCACTTTTTAATTTTTAAAATAACTGGCATATAAAAATTCTATGGTCTTTCAACTTTTCATTTGAGCACCTACTGTGTATCGGGCACTGTATTAGGCACTAAGGCAATAGCAGTAATAAATGAGGAATGATGACTTTTGTATAATGAAACAGCGTTTGTCATATTTAAATTTTTTTCTCACAGTGAATATATTTGCCAGAGTCTGGCCAGAACCATGCATGGGAGAAGATTCTGTAATCTAATATTTTTCATATGTAAATTTTGCCTTGACCAAGTTATGGAAACTTAAATTTTCAAAGACTCTGCCAGATAGTAAGCCAGAAAGGACAGGTTTCAAAAGTTGGAAGAAACATGTCACTGTGTGTTAGTGTCCGTTTGTTATCTCTCGCTTGTTTGAAGGTTTTCCAGTAATATTTTTACCTTACAAAATAACTAAGAACGGATTCTGGGTATGGGATTGTGGACTGAGCCTGGGAGTATAAAATAACAACAGTCAACATTTAATGACTCTAAGGCTTACAAAACATCTTCATATTCTCCCCGATTTCTCCACTTTATGAAAGAAGGAAAACAGCTGTGTAGCCAGTAATTGGCAGAGCCAGGCTTGAAGCAAGGCTGAGTCACACCGCCGGTGCTTTCTGTGCTGAGACAGCTCCAGAGCCACTAGTCCTGATTCAGAAACAGTGTTGATAAACACTTCCAAACTGACTTCGAGCTGGCCAGGCCTTGGAGGTAGCTGTATGGACAAGTGTTCGTCCCTGGGAAGAAAACAGGGGTGTGCTCACAGCTTAGATTCTCCATCACTTTTCCTAGCTGGCAGGGAGCCCTGGCAGTTTTCAGCCAGTGTTGATGAGGCCAAGGAAAATGTACCAGCCAGCAGAAGGAAGAGTAGATCCTGGTTCTTAACTGCCCTTTTTAGGGAAAAGGCTTGAGATAGAACCATAAAGATTAGAACCCATGACTGAGAGCCGCCATGAGTTGAGGATCAGAGATGGTGAGGCTGATGGTGCTTGTGGCAAGGGCAGGCCAATTAGGCTCTGGGCCCATTTCTATACTGCCCCTCCTGCGGCCTCACTGGCATGCCCTAAGGACACAGAGAATTATAGTGCCCTCTGGAATGAGTTCAGAGTTCCTCAGGCTCAAGGGGAAGCTTTGACTTAGCTTGTGGCCTGCTGGGGCACCTTGGCAGCAGCATGGAATTTAAAAAGGCAGTCAGTGGCTCAGTACTCCGTGCCGGGGCTGGCACACCCAGGGCCGGGGCAAGGATGAACTGGGTTTCCCACCTCCAGTGGCAGGTACTTCTGGCAGCTGCTTGGCTCGGGGGAGGAGGCTGCATCATCAGACCTTTTCCTCCTTCCTCTCCCAGAGTCAGATGCCATGGAGACTGAGAACACACACATCAGAAGGTAGTGGTCAGATTCCAGTGAATGCCAATCCTTCCTAAGGGAATTCCTGCAGTAACAGGTCTACAGTGGTCTGTTTCTCTCCTGTCATTTTTATGGGAGACAATCCCAGGTTGGGCTGTGATAAGCCATCTCAGGAGGTTTTGGCTATGTGTTTAAAGGCATCGAGTTTGGGAGCTGTTTTCAGAGGCTGTCACTAAGGGGTTGTTCAGAGAGGACAGTGACCCAGCAAGACCACCGCCTATCAGTGGCAGAACTGGCATTAGATGGAGATGCCCTTCCACCATTGTGTCAGTTTTCTAGAGTGAAATTACTGGCAATCTAAGAACAAACAAACAAACAAACAAAGCCAAAAACAACTACCACCTTGTCCACTTTGCCTGGGGGTCTTTTCTCCACTGTTCCAAGGTGGAATGAGAGTTAGTGCTTCTTGACCAAGGGTTTGTGATGTCAGCTTTTTCTCTCCTTTGTAGGTCTGGAGAGGCACTGGTGGTTGGATAGGTGTTCCATGACCTGCTATTCTAGACTTTCTACTCCCTGTGATGTGAGGAAAATGATATTTGCAACCCCCTCCTCCCGCCCTGGGAGATAGTCTAGATTGAAATGCCGCAGAACTGGATAAGTTCAGTTCTCATTGGTGAGCTCCTCCTGTATACAAGTGAGTGTGATGATTTTCTTAATTTCTTCCTCTGTAGACTGATTGCATATAGGAAGTTTGATTTTTGTGCATTGATTTCATAACCTGCTACTCTATTGGTTTGTTTCAATTAGTTTTTATGTGAATTTTTAGGAGTTCTATTATGCCATCTGCAAATAATGATAACTTCTTTTCCAATTTAGATTTAAGTCTTTCTCTTGCCTAATTGCTTTAGCTAGGACTTCCAATATTATAGTGAAAAGCAGTGGTGAGAGTGGATAGCTTTGTCTTGTACAAAATCTTAATTTCAGGCTTTCAGTTTTTCACTATTGAGGATGTTAGATGTGCATTTGTCATATATGGCTTTTATTATGTTATATTCCTTTTATCCCAAGTTTTTCAAGTACCTTCTCCATAAGTAGAAATTAAATTTTATCAGATGCTTTCTCAGCATCTCATGGTATTATGATCATATATTTTTAATTTTTGTTGTTGATGTGAATCATGTTGATTTTCAGATATTGAAACATCCTTGTATCCTTGGAATAAATCCCACTTGGTCATGGTGTAGAACCCTTTTGGTGCATTGTTGGATTTGGTTTGCCAAGACTTCATTGAGCATCCATAGTCATTAGGGAGATTGGTTTGTGATTTTGTTATTTGGTTTTGGTATTAGTGTGATATGTTGGCCTCATAAAAAGTATTTGGTAGTATTCCTTCTTATTTTTTGAGGTTAGCAGGATATGCATTAGATCATCTTTGAGAGTTTGGTAGATCCCATTCGTGAAACCATCTGGTCCAGGGCTTTTGTTTTCAGGAGGGTTTTGATTACTGATTCAATTTCACTGTAATTGGTTTGCTCCAGTTTTCTATTCTTTCTTCATCCTTGAGTGATTGTACAATTCATGGTATCATTGTGAACTATAACAATAAAGGATTACACTAAGGGACATCAAGAAATAATTCCCTGGGGAAAATACAGAAGCTGCCTATAGCTGAATGCACCAGCCGAGGGCTCCTACCTCTCAAGGCAAAGGAGAATAAAGTCTGTGCGTGTTGCCTGTTGGCAGGCTCTGCATGGTCAAATGAGATGCTGGGTAAAGTAGAGGTGTATTTCATGCAGGATCAGTATGGTAAAGAGCAATCCACCAGAGAAGAGGTATAACATGTAGCATTTCTGAACTTTAACACCATCACCAAAAACTTTTGTTCCCATGCAAGTATCTCATGTGATGGCTAGGTAGAATCTACTTCGTAGACTTTTCTAGAAATATAACTTCATTTCTCTGTAATTAAACCAAATACATTTCCCTTTTCATGGTGGCAGAGAAGTCCTGACTTTCCTGGTTTTATAATCAGTTCAGGATTTAAGCCCTGGCTATCTAAAACCCTGTTCCTTCACCTCCCTAACTCTAGGACAGCTTCTCAAATGTGATTCTTCCTTGTAAACCTAGCTGGGTTTTCTGTAAACCAGCATTTCCCACTAAAATTCACTTTCCCCCATCTCCCTTATGTTCTGCAACTTGTGTGGGCGGGGTATGGAGATATACAGAGCTGCCCAGTCAGCTGAACAGGGTAGGGTATCAGAAAGGGAACGTTCATACATTTCAGGGATCCTGAAAGTTAGTCCCTGGGCCTACATCCTAGGAAAGGCAAGCAAAACTTTCTGGGGATGTGGGATTTTACAAGGGTCATAGTGAACCTAGCACCTACTCTTAAAGGCAGCTCCAGCTTCTCTCTTGCCCATTTTAGTCACTGGGCTTGTTTCTATTTCAGTCTGCATTCTGTCCTGCACTTATTAAATTCTTACTGCATACTTGGTGTTTAGATGATGAAAAGATGGAACCCTTGTAACGGTCCTAAGGTTTAGGAGAATCAACAGAGTACAACTAGATGGTGGAATCTGGAACAATTACATGGTTCTGTCCGGAGAATCTTCTCAGCTGGATAAAAGCATGAAGGGCAGGTGAGTAGAGATTTTCTAAGCAGAAGCAACTAAGTGTGCAAAGGTAGAACTACTTGCGAGAACCTAGAGCAATTAGGGAGTAGCAGGTCAAACAGGAAGATTCATGTTCAGAATACATGATACAAGCTTCATTTTGTTTTTGCTTATCGCATGCCTGGTGCTATATCAATTGCTTACATATATTATCTAACTTAATCTTCAAAGCATTTCTATGTGGAAGCATCATCCCCACTGTGGAAATGAGACTGAGCTAAGACAGGTTCATTGACTGAAGGATGGGAGAGCTAGGGTGAAATCCATTTTCCTGCATCTGAAGTTCCACTGCTTCCCATGGGCTGGCAGCTGCTTGCTTGCCCAGCAGAGTGGTGGAAGGAGAGCAGGAAACAGAGCCAGCACAACCCAGGGAATGGGCACTCCTGCCCCAACCCCTGCCATCCCTTTCATCTGAGCTCAGTCCTAGGGTCCCATTCTTCACCCACTCACCTTCCACCACACCCTGTCTGGGCCCTTTGCTGCCTTCTTTTCTGTAGGGCCCCTGGTGCAAGGAGATAACTCTTTGGATTCTGGGTGGAGAAAAGAACCGGGTAGCAAATAAAATGCAGTCATAGCATCTCACTTCTTTGCCCAGAGTCCTCAGAGGAAATGCCCTGCTGTCACTTCTGTGGTTTGGGAGTATTTGCAGTAGCTCTGGGTGTCATCCAGCATGTTCGTGTCAAATAGCTCTGGAAACCAGTCACAGGCTGTGACTGCCGCCTGCCTGTTCACACAACTGTGGTTCCAAGGATTGAAAACAGTGGTGAAACAAAAAGAAGGAGGCACAGAGAACTAGAGGAATTTGGATCCTATGGGTGAACCATGAACCCAACAAGGGTTCCAGAGTTGCACGGAATGAAGGAATTTGGTCAGAAAATGGTGCAACGTAAATTTGACAGAAGTCACATAACTTTCATCGCTCTTCGTATTGATCTACTGACCTTTGAGGTGCCTGAGCAGTGAGCTTTGTGGGTTCTAGAAAGCTTATCTTTCCAATGCCACTGGGGAAGCATTTTAGAAACAGTTGGCTAATCATTTTTGGAAAAAACTGTTTTGTTAACTTCCATCTGGTGGTTTGAGATTGGCAGCAGTCCATTGAGATGGACACACAAGGATCCTTGGTCCGGATCATTGAAAACCTGGCAGCTGAAGCAGGGGTCACAAGTAAGTGTTTGAAATTAGCATGAAAAGGTGAGGAGGGGGCAGTGAGGGTCTAAGGAGACGCTGCACTAGATGTTTCTCCTGTTCTGTTTCCCATACAAACTCACCTACTTATCAGCTATCATCTTTGCAGCTCCTTTGGGGCCCTCTCAATATTAGGGTTCAGTAGTTTTTCCTGCAAAGGGTTATGGTAAATATTTTAGACTTTCTGGATCAGACTGTGTCTCAGCAACTCAGTTATGCTGTGGTGGCATGAAAGATGCCATAAACAGTATGCAAATAAATGAGTGTGGCTGGGTGCTGATAAAGCCTTATTTCCAGAAGCAGGTGGTGGGCCGGGTATGGTCCTAATGAGTCATAGTTGGCCAATTCCTGCTGTAGATTTTAATTCTTTTTCTCTCCCTTTATTACTGAATCCCAAGAACAGGAAGAAAGTGTCAAAAAGGCAAGCTGTTTGTGTATGTGTTGTATTTGGACAATTGGCCCTCATTTTTAACATTTCAGAAAGTATACTTTATCTTGTCTTTGTGGTTTCTTAAACTGAAAACAGCTGTGAAGGCAAGGATCCTCTCAGCATTTGATACTGTCTGCTTGCTATGAAATAGTAATTCTTAATACACTTTTTGTCTAACTAGATACAGTTTATTGGTATATTGCAGAATAGTTCAGGGAAACTTTGTGCACCACAAAGGCAGGCACAGTGCAGAAAGGTACTTCTTGTGAATAAGTGAACAGATGGAGGCTAAAACTGTTGAGGAATTCTTTAGGTAATTTAGAGGTGATTCTATATAATGATGCCATGTGGCGGAAGGAATCTTTATAGTGTATGGCGTTAATATGATGATTCTATATTGTATATAAAGTCTCTCTGGCCTGTGAAATTTAAATGTTATGAAATATGATATGTGGAGACTGTATGATCTTTGGAGTCTATATGGTAATTGTAAAGGGCATATCAAGTCTGTATAGGAAGTGTTTGTGGCATGTGGTGGTTCAACCTGGTATATGAAGTCTGTATAGCATTTGGGATTTATATAGTGACTCTATATGGTAATGGGTTCTAACAGAGTAACATGAATAGACTTCTTTACCTTGTGAGATCTTGACTATGTGACTTTCTATAGCACCTGTACTTCCTGGGAAGACCAGAGAAACATGGGAACACTTTAGGTAGAGGCCTGGATGAGTGAACAGCCCACAGGTTTGTCCTGTCAGCAGAGTCAACTGGCTATCCACAAGTCCACACCAAGATCACTCAGTCCCACTGATGTGGCGATGCCCACTGGGATTTCTTTCCCAGTGGCCTGTGTACATAGGAGTCATAGTGAGAGCCTGCCTGTCTCTCACTGCTGATGAGGTACAGCCTCCTGACTCACGCTCCCCCTGTTTCCTTGGAAATGCTCGCTGGAAGTTAAACAGATGCCCGGAAAACAGTCATGAAAAATGCCAAAGGGAAACAACTGAACCGAAAACCTACAAATGGTATGATTCCAACTTAGTTTAAATCTCTCTACCCAGGGAGATACTCCTGGGGAAGAGATACACTGAAATGTCATCAGTGTATCTGATGGCAATCTCTGTGCAATAAAATACAGATGATTTTAGTTTTATTCTCTTGGTCCCATAACTTTAAGAAGTTTTTCTACCATATATGTGAGTTTTAAAATAAGTTTTAGAAAGTATTTTAAAGAGAAGACAAAGAATGGGTAGCCCAGTCTAATATTTACCTTGTCAAGAACACAAAAGTAGCCTCCTTTCTCACAGAATTCCATCCACCTGAAGCTGTTGGCTACATGGAACTTTCCAGAATAAAGCAACTCAGTCCCAGGTGAATGATGAAGGTGCTTAGACTTCTGACAGGCAAGTGCTTTCCTTAGCTGATCAGAGCTGGTGTGACAGAGGCCCAGGGTCAGCTTTGAGTTAGGAATCTGTTGCTTTGGGGCTGATATTATCACTTGTTTCTCTCTGGTTCTTTTTCAAAGAAAATGTGATAATAACTCTTTTAACTTCACTTGGCCTTTCTTCTCAGCTCATTAAAAAATACCTTAAAGCTAAATAAACAATGAAGTATCTTGACTGTAAATGTGTATTTATACCAACCTCTAAAATATTCCTACTTTTCGCAGAGAGAAAACCCTTATCAGAAGTTTGCAATGATTACCCTTGGGCTGGCATGTGCTGTGTGAGCAGCTGTGGGGTGCCTTGCAGACATGGGGGCAGGCAGTGTGCACACCGGAGGTGCCTGTGGATGGTGTCTGGTGATGTGCCTACAGGAAGTCACAGGGCTGCCAGAAAGAGCTTGGGGAGGACAGCTCTCCCATAGGAGGGAAGCAAATGGCAGAGACCAGGGGTGGGAGAGGATATGGTATAGTGACACAATCAGTGGCCAGGGTGCTTTGGACATCAAGTGGATGAACAGAAGGATGACAACTAAGTGGAGTTGCAGGCCAGATCGAATCAAGAAGTCTAAGGATTTTGAGAGAATTAAACTCAAGTTCATAATGAACACTTAGTGGACATTTACTATATAACAAATTCTCTTAGTGTGTGGAGGCTGCATTAACAAAATACCATAAATGATTTCTTTTTTACAGTCCTGGAGGTCAAAGCTCAGCTCCCAGCAATTCAAGTGAGGGCCCTCTTAAGGGCCAAGAGGCTTTCTTAAGCTTCTTTTTGTAAAGACATTAATTTCAATCCTGGGGGTTCTGCCTCCAAATCTAGTCACTGTCCCTGAAGTTCCACCTCCTAATACCATCACATTGGGCATCAGGACATGTGGAGCTGGGTTAGGGGGAACCACCACTCAGACCATAGCACAGGGTATGATTCTGAGCACTTTAAGTAAAATGTACTAAACCCTTGAAACAACGCTCTCGGAACTGCCATTATCTCACTGCATATAAGGAAACTGTTGCAAGGCAGAGTTCCTGAGAGGCTCTCAACTGAGAAGATGTGAGAAGGTTTTTGGAGAGTACTTCTGGGTTAATGCCTGGGAAGAGCAGGAGCTGGCAGAGGGGCGGCTGGACTGTGAAGCCCTTGCCAAAGGCGAGAGCCCATGCAGTGTGGGTGGGCTGAGGCTGCCTGGGCTCTGGCTTTCACACCTTGAATCCACCAGTCATTGTACCTAGGGATCCCAGAGAAGGTTGCTTGTGACTGTGGGAAGTGGGGGATGGGGGCTCTCAAGTTAGTGATGGTTTCTATAGACACTCAGCTGAGGGCTGTTAGCCAGCAGCAGTCCAAGAAGCAGGGGAGTAACCCCAGTCCCTAAGGGGATTCTGGCTGGTGTAGCTCCAATCCCCAACTCTGAACTAATACACTTGTACAAGGTCACACTGCTCGTCGGAGGAAGACAAGGGACTTGAAAGCAAGGCAACTGGGTTTTCATAATTTCTCTAGATTGTGGACCAGCAGATGATTCTAGACCAGTGGGTAATTCTAAGCAGAGGGAAGTTGTGGTTCAAATCTTACTTGAGAAGTTTAACTCAAAATAAATAGTAGCACATAGGATGAGAAATTGCAGGGAGCTGATTTTTTTCAGCTAAAGGTAATACCAACATATAGTCTAAAATCAAAGCAGTACAAAAGGGTATACACAAAATAAATCTCACCCTTGTTCCCCCCCTACTTGCTGGACATAACCATCCTTACCAGTTTCTTTTACATTCTTGCAGGGATAGGGCATGCATATTTCAGCACAGATTGATATGTGTACGATATTTTATGTTTTTGCATCACACAATCCACACTGTTACACATCTTTCATATTACCATAATTTAGCTACTTCTGTAAAGCCTTCACAAAGAACTGCCAAGTTCTGTTAAATATGGCAGAGGTTTCCACAGTGTGGATTTACTATAATTTACTGAAAACCTTTGGTGGGTCTTTAGATTGTATTCTATCCCCCTTTGCCTCCAGCAGCCTTATGGAGAAACAATTTACACGCAACTTTGCGTAAGTTTAAGGCATACATTGATGTTATTTTTATATACTGCAAAGTAAATAGAGCACCAGGTGAAACCATTACAAGCCACATTACCATTTTCTTGTGGGGAGAACATTCAAGGACTTTCAGTAGCTTTCAAGCATATAGTACAGCATTAACTCTACTTTTTACATCATGCTTTACTTTTCATCTCATAACAGGAAGATTGTGCCTTTTGGCTATCACCTCCCATTTCTCCCACAACCTATCACCTGGTAACCACCATTCTTCTACTCTGTGAGTTTCAAGTTTTTAGAATTCACACATGGAGCGACATCATACAGTATGTTTTTCTGACATATTTCACTTAACCAGGATAGACCTTTCCCTATGTGTCTAAAGTACATTACTCCTCTTTTTCAGACTTTCCCCGTTTCAGAGACCTGATCTTGCAGCTGCTTTGTTAGCACTACCAATATACCTCTGCTGGGATTTCAGACCCAAGTCTCTGCAAACTATATGCTATCAGCATAAGTCCAGTCTTTAAGGGTTGGGGAGTACAAGTATATCCCCCTCACTGTCTTGTTCTTTTCACTAGGGACCCCACCAGCTGAGGCAAACACCAGCTCCTCTGTGTGTTTACCTTCAGTCAGGGGGTGTGCTTCCACATGACTCTGCTCTTCCTCCCCAGGGCTGCAGCCAAGTGGCAGCACGAGTTGTATGGTAGCCACTCTACCTCAGACCACAGCTTGCAGGCATATTCCCCCTTGTACCTCTTTCTTAATGAAACAGGATGGATTCTCCCTTTGGTGTTTACTTGCTGGTCTCTGATGTTTGAAAGATGCTCCAGTTCCCACCCACCCCCCAGTCTCAGGATCCTAGGGGTGTAATTTCAGACTGCTTAACTTTCAGATTATGCTTCCAGAAGTGAAGTGGTAAACCACCTCCTGGACCAACATCTACTTCTTAGCATTTTGTCCATTTTTTTTCTAGCTGTTTCTTTCTGTTTTTCTTCCTCTCAGTCTTAGTAATATTGGGATTTTTCTCTACAGTAGTATGCTTAGATTGCTTAACCTTTTGTGCACTGACTAGATTTTATATAAAACTTAGACAGTTACAGATTCACCATATAAATTAAGTTGATTTTTTTTTTCTTTTTGGCAACTAAGTTTCGCTACTTTCACCTGTGGAACCGCAGGCTCTCGTTGCCCGGGGTACCACAGACTCAAGTAATCCCCAGCCTCAGCTTCCCAGGTGACTGGGATTATAGGCACGCACCACCACGCCAAGCTAGTATTTTGGGACTAGGTCTCACAACGTGCCCCTGGCAGGACTCGAACTGCGATTCCTGGCCCTGGCGGTGGCTTCCTAAGCTGCCACTTTGAGGCATGCGCCACCATGCTCAGCCTGATATCTTATTTTTAAATGCACTTTAAAGCTCTACACTTTTACCTTATGATTCAGCCTTTAGTTCTCACAGTTTTAGACATAAGTCACCCAGTATCTTTTCAACATTATATATTTACCAGTGAGAATTATACTTTCAGAGTTTTCCTGTTACTAAGAGTGCCCTTTCATTTTAGCTTAAAAAACTTCCCTTAGTATTACTTGTAGAACCAGTCCACCAGTAATAAGCTTTTTAAGGTTTTGCTTGTTTGAAAACTATTTCTCCTAATCTGAAGCACAGATTTGGTGATTTTGGTTTGCAGGTTTTTTTTTTTTTTTCATCCTCTCACCTCCCAGCGTGGGGCAAAGAGAACAGGACTATGTCACCTTTCAGTCTCCCTAGCATTGGAGGTGACTATAGTTAATTCCTAGATATTTTTACTAGAGGGATATTTGAGGTGTGTTAAGTCTTTGACAGAAAGAGTGGAAGCATTTCAGTTTGTTGCCTTTTCATTCTGCCTGGAAAATGTAGCCTGTGAGGACTATAATAATTGGTTTGCATGAATGGTAATCCTGCTGGTCACCCAAGCCATTTGTCATGTGGTTTCTCCTAGAGAACAGCTGTAAAAACTAGGACTATTGAGTTGCACGTAAACTCCTTTCTAGGATAGATTAGTGACCTGGAGCAAGGAAGGGTGTCAAGATGGGGATCCTTCTAGCCTTTGTGGTCTTTGCAGAGTATTTGAGGGGGCCCTTAGACTTCAAATAGAAGACTGACCTTTAGATCACTGATAAATCAAAAGGCACCTCTCACATAAAGACCAGGTGGTTTTCAGTCTACTGTTTATGCACTGGTCCCTGTGCTGCAGTGAGCTGAGTCTATAGGAGCCCTTCAAGGACTGTTTATCTCTTTTAGAGCCTTGTAGACACAACCCCCTTAGACTCCAAAGACAACTATTTTGAGGGCTTGTCTCTTAGAGGTAGTTATTAAAATCTAGGGTGCCAGGCATGGGATTCATCCTTTTCTCCTCAGGGAGAAATTCAGGATTCTTCCTTACTTGTAGGTCACAGGCAGGTAAGCAGAGGGACTTATGAAGAAATTGTGTCTTAGCTTCTCCTGTCTTTTTTTTTTTTAACCTCATTTGCCCAAAATGTAGGTGTCCATCTACTTTCGGAGAGTCTGGGGTTATTGTTACATATAAGATTGTAAATTCAGTGTATCTGTGCAAGGAGAAGAATATTTCAGTACCTCCTCAGTCACCATTCTGAGTCAGTTTTCAGAGTCCCGTATTTTTTAAAATACTAATTCTAATATATATGAAGTTACCTCATTGTGTTTTTGGTTTGCCTTTGTCTGATGACTGACATTGTATATACCTTTTCATGTATCGTTGTTCATTTGTATATCTTTTTGGAGAACTCTCTCTAGAGGTCCTTTGAGAGGTGCTGGAACTAGATCAGGTATCAGTGCAGAGCCCATGGCTAGGACAAGCTCCCTCTGTTCCCCCAAAGCATGGACAGCAACACTTACTCTATTCAGGCAAACAGGGATGTTCCCAGTTCTCACAAAGGCACTTTTTCTTGTGAATGGATGTCCATTTGTTGAGTAGGGAACAAAAAATGGACATCATATGTCACTAAGATGCCAACTTTTCAATCATATTACACAGTTGACCCATGAACAATGAGGAGCTTAGGAAACCCTTCCCTGGTCAAAAACCTGTGTGTAACTTACAGTCAACGAACCTAATCTATCCACAGGTTCCCCATCTATATAACCAGTTGAATCTGAATGTGGAACCTGAGCTATAAAAGCAATCTGGTGTATATAGACTGGAGAAGTTGACTAGTGTTATTCAAGGGTCAACTGTATAACAATACTGTCCTGTCTGTGCACCTGGAAGTTTGTGTAGAATCTTTGTGATAAAATCCCAGATGACTAGATAAAAGGGTGTACAGTTTTCACTTTGATAAAACCAATCACTGGATAGAAATTTACACTGTCTCATATTCTATGAGCCTCCAAATCCTTCCTGCCTCTTTTTTTTTTCTTTCTTTCTTTCTTTCTTTCTTTCTTTCTTTCTTTCTTTCTTTCTTTCTTTCTTTCTTTCTTTCTTTCTTTCTTTCTTTCTTTTTTTTTTTTTGCCAATTAGCTATGTGAAAAGAGCAGTTCGAGTTGAGATTTATCTTATGGGTGGAACTAAGCTTTTCTCATATGTTTATAGGCTCCATCTTTCCTGTGAACACTGCAGACACTGTGCATTTTTTCTGTTTGGGGCTTTTAAAACAAGGCCATACGAGGAACCTAAATATAGAAAGAGAGTCTTTGTATAGGAAGCTGGGGTTCTAGGGTAAAACTGAGCAGGAGTTGAGTCAGCACCCAGAGATGTTTCCCACATAAAGTTGCTAAGACTCACTATCTCTGTGGCCATTCTTTCCCAGCTCATGTGTTCCTCAGTGCAGAAGGCCTTGTTTGAAGAAGAGGACCACATCAAGAAACTGCAGCAGAAGGTTGCCACCCTCGAGAAACGGAACCGGCAGCTCCGGGACCGGGTAAAGAAGGTCAAGAGATCTCTGAGGCAGGCACGGAAGAATGGCCGCCACCTAGAGCTGGTGAACCAGAAGCTGAGTGAGAAGCTGGTGGCTGCAGCAGGAGCCATGCCACACATCAATGCCCTGGGGCGGGAGCCTGCAGGGGCCACCTACCTGCGGGGGTATTGGGGCACTCAGTGACTCTCACCAGAAAATGGAAAGGGATGGTGGTTTTGTATATGCAATTATTTCAAACCTTGTAGATGACACTTTTTTTATGCAGTTGGTAGGCTAGTGGGTTTAAAAGGCAGACTTTGTTCTCCTTGGTGTTTGGCCTCCTGCCCCTCGTTGGCCCCAAAGTCTGGAAATAACAGGACTCAGAGTGCCATGTGCTTGCTTGGGGTCTGTGCTCCACTCCCAGGAGCAGCCTGAAAAGTGTGCTTATTGGGATATGAATATCTAGAGTCTTTAGACAGAGGTGGAGCCCCTGAGGTCTCCCCATTTCGGCTCTGAGCTCCAGGCAGCTACTTGTTTTTGATGAGTGATCCTCCGAAGCTATAGTCAGGGAACCTCCTGGTATTTCGTTTTCCATAACTTGGGAAGGAGGATGGTGGCCTTGCAAATCACCCAAGCATGCCCATAAATAAACATGCACCGGGTATCCCCACACCAGCCAGCATTTCCTCACATATTAAGACTTAATGAGCTCACCACAGATGAGGGAATGCAGTGCGAGGGGGAGAGAGGCAGCAGGTAATTAAGATGAATTATACCTGACTTCTCACACCAGCCATCCAGAGTTGAGGCTGATCATCTACCGGTCATGTTAGATCAAACCGTATTCCTAAGTTGAAAGAGTTGGAGCTGCATTTTAGCCACTGGTAAATTCTAACTTATTTGCTCAGTAATGACTTCCAACTTCTCCAAATTTGAGGCAAGGCAGTACTCTGAGAACTGTTCTGCAGACATCTTCTTACCTACTGGGAATTAGGTGACCTTACCTCAGCCCCATCCAGCTCCCAAAGGGCTTTTCTGGGCATCCTGGTCTCTGCTGCTCTATGCAGATGCTTCTCAGCCAGCAGCTCTGTCCAGACCCTGAGAGAAATAATTATGCATCTGTTCCTGGACACAAACACTGTCCTCCATCCTCTTTGGAGAGAAACCTTTAAATACATCACAAGTGAAAAGTAGAGCCCACCTATCTACGACCCAGCTGTGTCACTAAGCAGGAGCGGCGTCCCATTCTCTTGTTTATCTTCTGGTGGTGGGCTTCGCAGCCAGCAAGTTTCCCTCCTCTGATGTTCTGGACAGTTTCCAGCCCCTCATTAGAGGGTCTGCCCCATGGAACACCCCAGGCTTGGTAGGACTATACTTCCCTCTTTATTGTAAATGGCAGTTAGGTTTCCATTCCACTTGCATGAAAACCAGGATCCTCTTGCTTTGGTAGCCAATGTGGGACATGAACCTCATGTCACTTGACTCTTCTTGGCAGGCTGTTGCCTCAGAGGCAAAGTCTACAGCCTGAACCTGATGATTGGGAACCTTTACTCAAGCACCTGTTATGTCTAAGCATCTGCCCTGACGCTGTTAGTTCTATTCTTTACTGTGTGGTGAAGAGAAGGTGCAGCCTTCAGTTTATTCCTCCTGGGGTCATTGCATTAGAAAGAATTTTGCTTTTACCAAAAGGAACAGTGGGCTGGGTGATTTATAGCCACTGTCTGGAGAACTCTGGAAGCTGGATGCCTACAGATGCCTTATCTTTTCCTTTTTTAATAAATAAGAGCAGTATTTCAGCCATAGTAAGGCAGTGTGTATTTCTTTTGGATCAGAGATTTTAGGCTTTCCAGCTTAGTCCTATAAAAACCATTTAGATCCTTTGGGAGAAATGTCACCTGTGGCACTTAGGAGGCCAAACTCAAGCCTTCTCTGCTGTTCCTTCTGTTATGTGGCCTATGCCTGCCTCACCCATAGTACCCATCTCTTAACACATCTGCAGAAAAGCAGTGTTACCTTGGCCTGCTCCTCACAAGGAACAAGAAGTTTCATTAATCGATGTTCCAAAAGTACACTGAGACCTGTTGCCAAAGGGCGCCGCTGGTCCCTATTATTGGTCACACTGTCACCTTCCTGCAGCTTCTCCACCTTGTGCTCGGGCTTTTCATACAAGAGATCATCAAGAATCACTAAGCACATGGCAGTACCTATGACAGCAATATCTCTGAGACTCAGACCATGCTTGGCTCTACTTTGTGCTTCAAGAAGGCCAAGTGACTTTCACAATGTCACATAAGTGAGAAGCACGTAGAATCTAGAATCTTTAAGTTAGAACCCAGGCAATAGGTGGGTTACAACTCGTATGGATATGAAGTTTCTTCAGCCCTCACATGCCTTTGAATGGGACTCCAGTTTGAACCACTGTCTGTTGTTCCCTTAGGCTGTTAAACATTTAGGACACCTGCCTGGCAAGATCCTCACTCCCATGGTACCAGGACATGATCCATAGTTTTTGATGATTTTTTTTAAAATTAGAACCCAGCACATGTTAGCTCTTACACACATGTTCAGTCTCATCTGGTATGCCTAATCATTTTTTTAAAATGGTGATCCTGATCCCCAGTCTCCAAAAGAATTCAGGGTTTCAAGAGGTTAAGTAGCAATAAAAATAAAAACAAAAAAGATTAAATGGCTCAGTATACAATTAGTACAGGTGCTCAAAGATTTAACCTCATCTTTCTCTCTGCTAAATGGGCATAATTACTCCTATCTTAAATAGTGTTAGGAGAATGGAATAAGTTGTTAACGTGAATCTTACCATGTCATGCAACACTCCATCGATAGATACTACTTACAAGAATAGTTGTAAAATATTTGGTTGTATTAAGTAAATATTTCTTATACTCTGAGTTCTTTTCCAACTGTATATGACCAGTTCTTTTTCCATTTCCTTACTTCTGAGCCACATTTTTCTGACAGTGCTTGACTCTTGCTCTAAATTTGTCAAGAAAATATGCACTAGAAATGCAATTCTTCTAGTATATCACACTATCTAGTTTTTCTTCAAAAGAAGACACACCCTACTGTTTCCATCCAGGATCAGACCATTTTCCTTTTATCTTGAGATATTGACTATCTCAGAATCTGACTGCCCAACAACCCCCCTGTTTAATCCATAATACCTTTCTCTCCTTGGGGGTTCATGCTCTTATTTTCAAGTCTTCCATCTTACTGTAGACTTCAGATCTACCCATGGTAGGAAACAGTTTGGAAAGTATTGAGGATGTCTCTGAAGATTGACACACTCTCTACCATAGGAGAATTAAACTCCCTTCCCCTACAGACATGCTGAATAAATAGCCACACTTGGAGAAATCCAGACACTGAGTGATTTCTACAATTTGGGGGAACAAGAAGATATCCATTCTGATCTGGTAGGAAAGGGTAGCCTACATTTTTGCCAAAAGTCCCAACCATGGACAGCACCATATACACAGAAGGGAACCGCCAAGTCCCAGCTACTCCCTGAGGAATCAAGGTTAGTGTGCTATAGCTAAAACCTGAAAATTTAAGAGCCTGCTTGAGAGATAGAATCCAAACATCTTTCTGAGGTGCTATGCCGCAAGGACATAGCAAACAAAAGAGCAGTCATTAACAGGCCTGAGTGCTCATCAGCCATCATCCAGAGGAATAGGCAAAACACATCCACCTACTAGTCTTTACTTGCATTGGGTTTGTTACATACTTCAAAAGATGCATGATGTGTATCAGTTGTTCAACCTCCCCACAAAACCAAGCAACTCCCTCCTCTGCTCTCACCCTATAATCCACTCCAAGTCACCAATAACTTCCTAGAAGGAACTTTCACACATATCTGCTCTCTCGCTTTTGCAGCTACAACTGAAGAGGGATCCTTGGATTGCCTGGTTCTGATGCCCAGTGGGACTTGCATTCATGAGTCTGATGGAACTGTAACAAGTAGCTCTTGGGTTATGGCACACCCAGCCGCAGCCATGTACCAAGACCTAAGGTTGAATGAGCAGGTGAAAATGCCCACCGCTGCTCAGTTTTTCCCTGGAAGGTACCTACCTGCAGATTTCTCAGCTGCTTCTTGAGGGTGCTGCTTCCAATAGTCTGTTTCAAGACACTGTGGTACCTCGCAACTATCTGGAGCCACTAGGAGCAGAGAAGGCAGGTTAAATAATCAGGGAGGTTAGATAACCAGGAACATGGGCCAGACCAACTGAATATACAAGATCACCCTGTGTACACAGGAAAAAGCATATGTTTTATTGTGTGCATGAAAAACATCACAAGGAAACAGGGGGAGTATGTTTTCATAAAAAAAGGCAAGGTGAAACTCTAGAATTATTAGATTTTAATGAAACAGAGACAATGAGTTTACCTAATAGAAACTTCGAAATAATAGACATAAAAATGCTCACCAAGATCAGGAGAGCCATGCATGAAAACAGCGGGAATTCCAACAATATAAATATTAAAAGTGTCAAAAATCACAGGCCAAAGAATACAAGATGAACTGAAATAATCAATACAAGCATTCAATAGAAGACTAGATTGGCCATACAAAAATATCAATGAACTTAAAGATGGCAGGGGAACGCATCTAATCATAGAAGTAAACATTCAGAACTTATAGGAGAACATCAAACAGACTGATATACAAATATAGGGGTTCAGAAGAGGTACTGAAAGGTACAAAAGGTACTGAAAGGTGCAAATAAAACTGAAATAATTGCTGAAAACTCTCAAAAGGAAAAATAGATCCAGGTCACAAAATTCCAAAAAGACTGCAGAGACCAACAATGAAACATTTTAATTTTCAAAAGTTTAAGATGCAAATTTTTAATTCAACAAGAGTAAAACAACTTGCTGTGTACAAAACAATCCCAATAAGATTACTGGTTGATTTCTTAGGAACTTTGCAGAATATAAGGGGCCAGAATTATGTATTCAAATCACTAAAGAAAATATATATATAACAAGAATACTCTACAGTGCAAAACCATCCTTCGGAGTCAAAGATAAACAAGATATTATAAGACCTGAAGATTTCATCAAAAAAAGAACTGATAAATTCAGAAAAGTTACAGAATATGAAAGCAATATATAAAAATAATGGGATTTAACCCAGCCTTCAGAATTAAGGAGAGAGTAAGAGTTTTACAAGCAACAGCAGTAGTTGTTCACCACCACTACACTGAACTTATAAACTTGTTAGAGACTTCTTTAACCCAAAATAAAGGATATCAAATAGTAGCCAAAAAATGTGAAAACATAAATCACACTAGTAAAGGTAAATACATAGTTTTACACAATTTAAATGTGTAAGTTAAATCGAGAGTACTTAGTATTCTAAACAAGTGATTAAATCCAGAATAATAATCAAATGGTAGAATGGTTGTGGCTAGTCACTAATAACTCTCTGAAGATTAAAAAAGATTAACAAAAAATAGCTACAACTTCAATAATTTGTTAGTAGATAATACAAGATAATCAGAAGATGTGAATTGTCACATAAACAAACTATTGGGGGAGAATAAAAGTGTGGAGGAACAAAATTAAGTTATTAGCTTAAAGGGGACATTAAATGTCTAAGTTTTTTATGTAAGCTACATGGGAACCACAAAGTGAAAACCTGCACAAAATACACTGACAAAAATAAGAGAGGAATCTAGGCATACGACTACTGAAAAATCAAATCACAATGGAGAGAGAGCAACAAGAAAGGAACACGAATTATAAAAAAGATGATTAAAGTGGCAGTCAGCCCATACAATTAATATTTTTTATTTTTTAATAGATTGCATACACATACATATTTTTTACATCATTGTAAAACCCTGAAGTTCTCTCACCACCTTATCACTCACGAACTGTTTTAATCTCTTGTGCCCATCTCTCCCCCAGTTTTACCCTTCAGCTCGCTCTTACTCTATGATTCAGTTCTGCTGACAGTTTTAAATTTTTCTTATCCATTTGTTTGTTTGTTTTCCCTATATCCCACATATAAGTGAGACCATCCAGGATTTCTCTTTTTTTTTCTGGCTTATTTATGCTAACATGATTCCTTCTAGCTCCATCCATGTTGCTGTGAATAAATGAATGTCTTTTATGATTGATGAATAATATTTTATTGTATACATATGCCACAGCTTTCTGACCTATTTCTGTTTTGGGGCATTTGGGTTGTCTCCATATGCTGGCTACAGACAATTAATATTTATTTTAAATGTAAATGCTCTAAATACTGTAACCAAAACAGAGAGGCTAAACAGATTTAAACATGCACACACACATGCACACAAACACATATTTACATTGCCCACAAGAAACTGACTTTAGTTTTAAGGACACAAGTACTGAAACTGAAGAGATGAAAATGAGATTCCACACAAATGGGAACCAAAAGAATACTGGGACAGTTATACTCATATTAGACAACACACACTTTAGACAATGGCTGTAATAGGAATGGGATTATGTGATAATAAAGGATCAACCCAAGAAGAGGATATCAATATTTATATACCCAATATAACGAGGAATAAAAGAAGAAAACAAAGCTTACCTAGAGATAAACGATGAATATCTGACCATCCAGAACTCATGGGACACAAAAGAGCAATACTAAGAAGAATATATAAAGTTATCTAAGTTCACATCAAGAAACAAGAGTACAAATAAATAACCTTATCTCTCCCCTCTAGAAACAAGAAAAAAAATCAAAAGCCAGTAAAATAAAGAAAATAATAAAATAATAAAAATTAGAGCAGATTAAATGAGATGGAATTTAAAGAACAATCCAAAAGTTTAGTGAAACCAACAACTGGTTCTTCAAAAAACAAACAAACAAAAAACCCCACAAAGAAGACAAATCTCTAACGGGGCTCACAAAACAAAAAACAAAAAAACAAAAAAAAAACCTCAAATAGGATGAGAAAGACAAGAGAAATTACAACAGACTGTGGAAATTCTTAGAATAATAATAAGAGAGTACTGGGAACATTTATATGCTAACAAATTCAATAACCTAGAAGAGATGGACAAATTCTTAGAATTATACAATCAGCTAAGACTGAATAGGGAGAAAACAGAAAACATAAACCAACCAATCACAAACAAGGAAACTGAAATAGTAATCAAAATTCTTCCAAAAAAACAAAAGCCTCGAACCAGATGGTTTTTATAAGTTCTACCAAATCTTCAAAGATGACCTAAAAGCTATACTACTTGAAACTGAGAAATAACTATAATAACTATACTCTTCCAAGAAACTGAGAAAGAGTTCTGCTTCCAAACACATGAGACCAACATTATTCTAATACCAAAACTAAAGGGAACATTAAAACACACACACACACACACACACACACACACACACACAAATCTACAGGTCAATTTCCAGAATGAATGGAGGCAAAAATGCTGAAGAAAATCTTAGCAAACTAAAACCAACAATACATTAAAAGAATTGTATATTGGGACCAAGTGTGACACAAGGGTGGTCAAACAACCAAAAATCAAAATAATTCACTACATTAACAAAAAGATAAATAATCATAGGTATTGAGGATGCATTTGATAAGACCCAACATGTATATATGATGAAATCCCTTGAAAAACTGGGGAGAAATGGGCCATAACATAATAAAAGCCATATGTGTCAAACCCACAAATAACATCATTCTCAATAGTAATAATCTGAAAGTTTTTCCACAAAATCTGGTACAAGACAAGGTTATCTATTTCTCACCAATACTATTCAATATACTATTAGAAATCCTAGCTAGAACAATTAGGCAAGAGAGATATAAAAGGAATACAAACTAAGAAGTAAAGCTCTCATTATTTGTACATGAAGTGATAATAGAGGAATCCTAAAAACTCCACTAAAAAGCTAATTGAAACAAATCAGTTTCAGCAAAGTGGCAGGTTACAAAGTCAGTAGACAAAAATCAGTGGTTTTCCTATATGTAAATAATGAGCTAGAAGAGGAAGAAATTAAGATTTTATTCATAATCATACCAAAAATACATAAATGAATAAATGCCTAGGAATAAATCTAACAAAGAAGATAAAAGATATATACAAAAACAAAAACAAAAACAAACCTGTAAAACATTGTTGATTGAAATATAAAGGGAAAGATACTCCCTGTTCATGGATTGGAAGAATCAACACTGTCTAAATGGCCATCCTACCTAAAGCGACAGATTCAGTGTAATCCTCATCAACATTCTAAATGCATTCTTCAAAAGAATGGAACAAATATATGGAATAAAAAATACCCTGAACAGTTAAAAAATCTTGATTAAAAAAAATGAATGATGCAATTATACAATTATAGTAATTAAATGGCATGGCATTAAAACAAAAACAGACACATAAACCAATGGAATAGAATTGAGACCCCAGAAGTAAACCCACACCAAACAGACAGTTAATTTACAGTAAAAGAAGCAAAGAATACACACAGGAGCAAGAAAAGCCTCTTCAATAAATGGTGGTGGGAAAACTAAACAGCCAATATGAAAGAAACTATAGACTGCTAGTTTACATCACACACACAAAAAATCAACTCAAAATGGATAAAAGGCTTAGATGCAAGACCTGAAACCATAAAATACATAGAAGAAAAGATAGGCAAAACATCACATGACATAAACTTCAATGATATCCACACGGATTTGTCTCCAATAGAAAGGAAAACAAAGGATGTAAAGAGCTGATACTTCATCAAACTAAGAAGCTTCTTCACAGGGAAAGAAACCAGGCTTGAACTGAAATAAACACCCTACTGAGTGGGAGAAAATATTTAAATGCTGTAATCTGACAAGGGGCTGGCATAAGAGCTCTAGAAGATCTCATACAATTGGACAAAAACAAACTAATCAAGAGATGGTCAGAAGAGCTAAATAGGCATTGCTCTGAAGAAGACATGGAGATGTCCAGCAGGCACATGACAACATATTCATCCTCATTTATTGTCAGAGAAATGCAAATCAAAATGACAATGAGATACCACCTGACTTCTCTGAGAGTGGCTCATGTCAAAGAGCCAGAAATAAGTGCTGGCGAGGAGTGGAGAAAAAGGAACCCTTGTACACAGTTGGGAATGTAAGCTAGTCAGCCCTGTGGAAAACAGTATGGAGGTTTCTCAAAATATAATCCAGCAAATCTATTCCTAGAATAGACAGACTGATTACTAGTCAGTAGATTGAATCAGGAATCCCAAACCTTCCATCAACAAAAGTCTACGACCCAATGACTCACTGGTGACTTTTGCAAAATGTTTAAAGAACTAATACCAATTCAAAACAAAAACAAACAAACAAAAGAATAGAAGGTAATTCATCCCTTCCAATCTCATTTTATGAGGCATTATCATTATACCCAAGCTAGATGACACTAGAAGCTAGCTAAAGCCATCATCCTTGATGACACAGAACCTCAACAAAATAGCAGAAACTAAATTTGATAATATGGGAAAAGGATTATACGCAATGGGTAAGTGGGATTTGGTCTAGGAATGCAAGGATGATTCATCTACTAATCAATCAAAGTGATGACCACACTAACAAAATGTAGGTGATGCTCATATAATCATATTATCTCAAGCATGCATAAAAGCATTTGGACAGAATCCAACATTAATCTATAATAAAAAATTGCAAAAATGTGATTACTAAGAGAATGTCCCTGAGCAGAATTAAGATCACAGATGACAAGGCCACAATTCACATGATACTCAACAGTGAAATACTGAAAGCTTTGCCTCTAAGGGCAGGATCAAGACAAATGTGCCCACTCTTGTTAGTGTTTAACCTACTATTGAAAGTTCTAGTCAAACAATTCAACAAGAAAGAGAAAGAGAAGACATTCAAATGGGAACAAAAGCAGCAAAACTAATTGCAAAAGACATAGCTTATATAGAAAACTGCAAGAACTCCAGCAAAAACACTACAGACTAATAAATGCAGAAATGTTGCACAAGATACAAAATCAAAATGCATTTCTATACACTAATAACATTTTCTTAGAAAGAAATTGAGAACAGTCCCATTTTAATTGCTTCAAAAAGAACAAAATACCTAGGAATAAATTTGATTAAGGAGGTAAAGGACTATACACTGAAAACTAGAAGGCATTAAAGAAATAAATGGGAAGATAGTTTGTGCTCATAAATTAGAATATTACACTTTCATATTACCCAAATTAATATTCAGATTCAATGGAATGCCTATCAGATTTCTAATGGTGTTTTCCAGAGAACGAAAAATATTCTAAAATTTGTACGGAGACCACAGGCTTCCTGATTTCAAACTATATTGCAAAGCTACAGTAACCAAAATAAAATAGAATTGATCTTTAAAACAGCCATATACAGCAATAGAACAGAACAGAGCAAGCAGAGATAAAACCATGCATATATGGTTAATTTGTGACAAGAGCCAAAATATGGATGATTTCAATAAATGTTTTGAAACTTTTTTGAAATGTTTTGAAAATAGTCTCCAATAAATATTTTTAAGAAAACTGAACCCCCACATGCAAAACAGTTGAAACTGTTCCACTATTTTATACCATACATAGAAAACAATCAACTGAAAATGGATTAAAGTGAATGTAAAACCTAAAATCAAAAATGTCCTGGAAGAAAACTTAGGCAGTAAGCTTCTTGACACTGGTGAAGCAGATAATTTTTTTGGACGTTACACCAAAATCAATAACATACATAAACAAATGAACTAAAAAGCTTAGTTTGCAGCAAAGGAAACCATATACAATTAAAAGGCAGTTTACCAAAAGGGAGCAAATATTTGCAAATCATCTGCCTGATAGGGTTAATATCATATATATATAACATATCATATATATATATATATAACACCATTCAACAATAAAAAAAAGAAATGGGTCAAAGATCTAATGAACATTCTTCTATAGACAGCAAAAGCCAAACAGATAAAAATATGCTGAACATAATTAATTGTCAGGGAACTGCAAATACAAACCAAAACAAGATATCACCCCATACCTGTTAGAACTAAAAAAAAACAAAGGGGTAACAAGTGTTGGCAGGAATGTAAAGAAACAGGAACCCTGGTAGACTGCTTGTGGGAAGTTAATTTGGTAAGCCATTATGGAAAACAGCAGGTAGTTTCCTCAAAAAAAAAAAAAAATGAACTGCCATATGATCCAACATATGGTCCCATATGGTCCTACCTCTGGCACATAGACCAAAGAAATGAAAACAGGATATTGAAGAGATATCTGCAGCTCCATTTTCATTGCAACAATACCCACAACAGTGAATTTTATCTAATTTCATAGTACACAAAAACAAACCTAGTGTTCATCAAAGGGTGAATAGAATAGACAAAAATGATGTGATCCATTTACAGAAATATATATAATGGAAAACAACATGGATGAATCGAGGGCACTATGCTAAGTGACACTAGTCAGAGAAAGGTCAATATTATATAATCTTACTTATATATGCAATCTAAAAATATTGAAATCATAGAAATAGAGACTAGGATGGCTATTGTGAGGGGAAGAAGAGGAATTAGGAGATGTTGACCAAAGAGCACAAGCTTATAGTTATAAGGAATAAATTCTGGGGGTATGAATAATCTGGTGATTATTATTGATAACGTGTTGTGTATGAAATTTGCTAAGACATTAGATCTTAAGTATTTTCACCACCAAAAATTAATGGTAATTTTATGAAGTGATAACACTTTTTTTGTAACTCATTTTGTAATATAGGCATGTATTAAGCCAATACATTACACATCTTAAACACATATATGTTATATGTCAATTATATTTCAATAAAGCTGGAAAAGAACAAGAAAACAATTATTGAGTGTCACCATCACTGAAAATAGAAGCAACTTTTCTCTGAAGGACAGAGATGAACGTGGGAAACGTGCTATTGAAACGGGTTCCTGATTTCATTGTGGATAAGGTGCTAGGCTTATCTTATTCATTGAGGTGCTAGGCTGCAAAGATCACAAAGCAGGGCTCACCCTCCAAAGTGGATAATTAACTAACAAAAAGAGGTTCATCCAAATGATTAATCATAGAGGTTCCAGACAAAAAAAAACTTATGACTCTTTGAGTATTAGTATATGTGCATATGTATGTATATATTTACTTACACCTATACTTGCATGTATCAAAAAAAGCCTATCTTGACTCTCTGCTTATTGGAGAATTGTAGCCCTTCTTGAGGGATCCAAGATGAGTTAGTTCAAAGTTCTCTAAGGGAGAGAAAAGGAAACTGTGAAGACCCCAGGGTGACAATACAAGACGCTGTCTATCTGCCTAATCATCTACCAAGGCCTACAGGTGTTCTTAGAGAAATGTACTTAGAGAAAGGGAAACACTGAAGTTTCTGGTGGTCCTAAGTCAACAGAGGGGAGACTTAAGAGCATCAGATAACAATGATGTTCTGGTTCAAGTTCATGTCATAGTAAATTTCAATCTAGCCTGTGATGATTTTCTTCAGCTTCTAAGTAGGTACTTGAAATAGATATTCTTGGTATCTGGGAGATTCCTGCATTAGATCTCTGAATCATGGGGTGAAAGTTAGTATGTCATGGAAGTTCAAGAGGATACCATCAAGTTTCTCTTCTTTGGAATCCTGAAGTATATGAACAGGTAAACAAAACAGGACTCACAAGACACCTCACCAAATAGGGACTGTCTACAGAGCTGGATATACAAGGAGTCAACTAGAAATCTGAATGTGGAAAAGTACAATAAATAAAAAATTAACTATGGCAGCTAAACTGTAGATTTGAACACACACACAAAATCAGTGAAGTTGAAGATAAGTTAATCAAGATTATTGAGTTTGAGAAACAGAAACAAAAGATTGAAGAAAGATGAACACAGTCTAGGAGGCCTGCAGTAAACCATCAAGCATACCAACATAAATACAATGTCCGGGCATTCCAGACAGAGACAGAAAAATAAATGGGCAGAAAGTAGTTTAGTGGTTGCCAGGTGTTGGGGTTGAATGGGGAGTGGGTACAGGGCTTCTTTTTGATTAAAACACTCTAGAAAGAGATGGTGACATCTGCACAACACCAAATACACTAATCACCATTTAGTTATACACTTTAAAAGTGGTTAATTGTAAAATAAAAATGTTAACTTGCTAAAAAGTTTGATTATACAAATTTTATCTTAATTAAAAAAGCATTCTCAGTTTATCACACCTTCCCCTCCCTTCTATCATTCTACCCCCCTCATTCTAAGCCACAGTGGCAGCAATTCTCCAAACACCAAGAGTATTTTTTATAGCATTCTCTGCCTTTTCCTTGGTATTTCTTTGTCCCCCTGAGAAAATTCTATTCAAAATTAAAAGTCATGCTGCAAGGCTATCATGATTCTCATTCCATGATTCTCATTGCAATTGTCGTAATTCTTTACAATTCCGGGTTGGAAGTGGTTCTTGGGTTATCCAGTCTAAAGTTTTGCTGAGGATTGTTTTTAAAATTATGATTTAAAAAACGTGACTTAAAATATACCATTTTAACCATTTAAAGTGTCCAGTTCAATAATGCTAGGTATACAGTCACCCCCATTTATCTGTGGGGCATACACTCCAAGATCCCTAGTAACTGCCCCAAGAGATAGAGTACTGAACCCTCCATCCACACTTTCTTATATGAACACATCTATGATAGTTTCATTTATAAATTAGGCACAGTAAGAGACCAACAATCATAATAAAATAGAAAAATTATAGCAAAATGCTGGAATAACACTTAATGTGAATATGGTTTCTGTCTCTCAGAAATTCTATTGGAGGAAATATTTTCAGACTGAAAACAAAGTACAGAAAGTGAAACTCTGAACAAGGGGGTCTACTGTATTTATGCTGTAGGAGAAGTATCATTTCACCCCTGATTTGTGACACTTTCACTAACCTCCTCTGCCCTGGCCAGCAACAGAGTTGGGGGGGGGTTCCTCATGGGTTCTGGGGTCCTGTCAGCCCAAGGGATTCCACGAGGCTTTCCTTGTTCCCAAGGAAAATCCTATTTCAAAACCAGTTTTTTCCATGGCTAATGTTTACAGCAGCCAAACCACCATTATCCAAAGTTATCTGTTTCACGTATAAACTTTTATTCTGTCTCTTTATAGCTTCCAATTTTCTTGAACTGCAGGATCACGGGAAACATCCTTGAGTAGTACCATCTGTTTGCCACCTCATACAAACAACACATACACAAAAATAACTATGTGGCAAAAATCATTTTATGATACTATTTCTCCAGAGGGGAGATTAAAAGACCTCTTGATTTCCCCAACCCTCTTCACCCTGGCTGCCACTCCCTTGGTGTCTACAGATCCTGTTAGCTTTGGCACTAGAGACTGAACACAGTGAAAAGGTAAAAATTAATGAGTTTGCCTGCTGCTTTCTTTAACTTTTGCTACAGGCTCAGGGAGGATGCTGGAAAAAGGAACTAAAATGAAGCTTTTTGATATTCTGGGTTTTCGCCAATTAATCCTGCTCCCCATTAAAGGATCATGAACTGGCTGCATCACTCTGTGGGATGAATCTTCATCTGCCAGATGGCTGGCATGAAGTGGATGTTCTGACATTTCATATATTTCTATCCAATAAAATGAGGAAATTTAAACCAGACACTGAAATGTCCATTTCATTTAATAAAACCATTTCTTAATTATGTAGCTAGATGTTCTGAGAGTGAGCTTCAATATTTCTGAATCTCTGAACACTGAAAACTAAAGGAAGGGCAGGGAGAAAAGGACTGCTGTGCTAAAAGTGCTAGACAATTAGATAAAATAACTCTAGACTAGTGATCCTCAACCCTGGCGGTCCATTAGGAGCAAATAGGGAGCTATAAATAAGATACTTGCCATTTTGTCCCCTTTCTATCTGAATCTAGCTACAGCATAAAAATCAAATCAGATTTCAAAAGAATGCAAAATAAGACATGTTCCAGAAGACAATGTGCAGCCAGGATTCAGAATGTACTGCCTGGGGGGAGGGGGAGGCAAAAATGATTATTTACCTTTGGGAAAAATACTTAATTTTGAGAGAAATTAATATGGGGACTTCCTTATTAAAAGGTATAAATAGTGGTACCTGTAATACCTCTGAGTACTGGCAAACTAATCAGAATGTAAATGCTTCAAAGGGATTACACAGCTTGATGAACAGTCCACAGCTTTGTTCTTAAGGCTGGCAATTAGGTGGCATGTGTGATCCCACCCAAATTTTAACATTTTTTCTATTTTTATGAAGGATGACATTGAAATTTTGATAGGGATTGTACTGAATCTCTAAATTACTTTGGGTAATAGGAACATTTTAGCAATAAAAATATTTCCAGTACACAAACATGGATTATTTTGCCATCCATTTGTGCCTAATTTTATTTTTTTTTTAATTTAAAAAATTATTTATATATATTATTTACATCTTTATATTCCCTGGGGTTCACCCACCACCTCCATTTTCTGATCACTCCCACCCATCCCTCCCACCCCCAGTTGTGTACTTTAGTTTGGTAGTTAGCTTGTTTTGACTTTTCCTCCTGGCCTTTTGTTTGTTCTTCCTATATCCCATATATTATAATGTGAAACCATTTGTTTTCTGTCTGAGATCTGTATTTCTGGAGATCTGGCTATCAAGTAGTGTTCATAAGAAGCATGCAGGCTAGTAAACTTCCTAGTGCTTAGCAAACTATGTCTCCAATTATGTCCAACCTCAGTAGTGGCATCAAGAAAGTTGATGGAAGAGAAAGTTAGGAATGTTTCCAAAGCTTTGGTCAGTACATAGCAATAGATCCTTGTTGAATGGAAAACCTTCATAATTTCCTCTCAAGAGTCCATTTGTAACTCTTCAGTTATGCATATATCTCAACCTTCTTGAACTTAATTTTAATTTTGGTTTGTACAGACTTTGCAGCAACATGTTCCAGATGAGGTAATGAATTTACTACCCACAGTGTAAAGGAATGTATCCCTTTATCCTAAAACGACCTCTTCCAAATTTCATGGGTGCTTATGTGAAATTTTTTTTTCATTTCTTTTTATTTTTTATTAAATAATTTATTTATATGTATATTTCACATCATTTTAATCCCCAGGGGTCATCATCACACCTCCCCTCCCTGACCGATAGAGCTGGTCCTCACCCTCCTGTTGTGTTTTCATTTGGTTGTTCATATATTAGTGAAACCATTGGTTTCTGTGTTTTTCTTTTTGATTTGTTTTTGATAATACGATTTCTTCTAAGTCCATCCATGTTATCATAAAATCGTCCAATTTGTCATTTTTAATTGATGAGTAATATTCCATTGTGTATATAATACCATATCTTTTTCATTCAGTCATCTGTTTCATCCAGTCATCAACATTTCAGTTGCTTCCATGTCCTTGCAATTATAAATAGTGCTGCAATAAACACATCCGAGCACAGGTGTCCCTTTGTACAAGCATTGAGGTATCCTTAGGGTAGATTCCCAAGAGAGCAATTGCTGGGTCACATGGTAATTCCATTTTCATTAATTTGAGGGCCCTCCACACAGCTTTCCATAGAGGTTGGACCAGTTTACATTCCCACCAGCAGTCTAACAGTGTTCCCTTCTCTCCACATCCTTGTCAGCACTTGTTGTTGCTCGTTTTATGGATTTGGACCATTTTTACTAGTGTAAGGTGGTATCTCATTGTGGTTTTGATTTGCATTTCTCTGATTGCTAGTGACGTTGAGCAATTTTTCATGTGCCTGTTGATCATTTGTATTTCCTCTTTGGAGAAGTGTTTTTTTAGTTCTTCTTCCCAATTTTTTTAGTTCTTCCCAATCTTCTTGTTTTGTTTTTGTTTAGTTGTGTAAGTTCCTTGTGGATCTGTGTTATTAAACCCTTATCACTCTTGTGGAAGGCAAAAGTTTTTTCCCATTTGGTTGGGCTTCTTTTAGTTTTTTCTGTTCCCTTTTGCTGTACAGAAGCTTTTCAGTTTGATGTAGTCCCATCTGTTTATGTTTTCCTTCCATTTTTTGCCATCTGCAGATGTTTCCAGAAAGGGATTTCTGAATTGTAATTCATGGAGGGTTTTGCCCAAGTTTTCCTCTATGTATATTATGGTTTCAGGTCTAAGTCTTTTATCCATTTTGAATTGTTTTTTGTACATGGTGTGAGACAGTTGTCTTGGTCCATTTTTTTGCAGGTCTTAGTTCAATTTTCCCAGCATAATTTTTTGAAGAGGCTATCTTTGTTCCAATGTAAGCTTTTCCCACCTTTGTCAAAGATTACAAAGATTAGTTGACTATATATGTGTGGCTTTATTTCCGGGTTCTCAATTCTGTTTTATTGGTCTGATTGTTGTTGTACCAGTACCATGCTGTTTTAATTATTATGGCTTTGTAGTATAACTTGAAGTTTGGAATAGTTAGGCCTCCATTCACTTTTTTTTTGATATTCAAGGTCTTTTGTTAATCCATATGAATTTCTGTGATTTTTGTTCTATCTCTTTAAAGAATGTCATTGGAATTTTTGTAGGGATTGCATTGAATCTGTAATCACATTTGATAGGATAGTCATTTTGATGATATTAATTCTTCATATCCATGAGCAGGGAATGTCTTTCCATTTCCTTATGTCTTCTATCTCTTCTAACAGCGTTTTAAAGTTTTCTTTGTATAGTTCTTTCACATGTTTTGTTAAGGTTTATTCCCAGGTATTTAATTGTTTTTGGTGCGCTGGTAAATGGGATGGCTTTAATTTCTTCTTCTGCTTGGTTTTTTGCATATTGGAAGGCTACTGACTTCTGTGTGTTGATTTTGTAACTGGCTCCTTTACTGATCTGAGAAGTTTTTCTGTAGATTTTTTTGGGTTCTCTACATAAAGAAGCATATCATTTCATATAATGATAGCTTCAGTTCCTCTTTTCCTATTTGAATCCCTTTTATGTCTTTCTCTTGCCTTATTGCCCTAGCTAGAACTTCCAGTATAATGTTAAAAAGTAGTGGAGCGAGTGACATCCTTATCTGGTTCCACATCTTAATTGGAATGATTTTAGTTTTTCCCCTTTTAAGATGATGTTTGTTGTAGGTTTGTCATAGATGGCTTTTAATATGTTGAGGTATGTTTCTTTGATCCCCAATTTTTCAAGGACTTTTATCATGAATGGGTGTTGGACATTGTCAGATGCTTTCTCTGCATCTATTGATATGATCATGTGGTTTTGTTTTTCTTCTTGTTGATGTGGTGGATTATGATAATTGGTTTCTGGATGTTGAACCATCCTTGTGCACCTGGGATAAATTCCACTTGGTCATGGTGAATAATGCTTTTTATGCATCGGTGGATTTGATTTACTAGGATTTTATTTAAAATTTTTGCGTCCATGTTCATTTGGGAAATTGGTCTAGAGTTTTCTTTCTTGGTGCTGTTCTTATTTGGTTTTGGTATGAGTGTGATGTTTGCTTCATAGAATGTGTTTGGGAGTGTTTCTTCTTTATCAATTTTTTTGAAGAGTTTTGTAGCGTAGGTGTTATTTCTTCTTTGAATGTCATGTAGAATTCATTTGTAAAGCCATCTGGTCCTGGGCTCTTGTTTTTAGGGAGAGTTTTTATGACTGCTTAAATTTCACTTCTTGTGATTGGATTATTTAGGTTCTCTATTTCTTCTTTGTTCAATTTTCGGTAGTTGTATTTTTCCAAGAGTCTGTCCATCTAATCCAGGTTGTTGTATTTGTTATCATATAGATGTTCATAGTCTGATTAATCTTTTGATTTCTTTTGTGTCTGTTGTAATTTCTCCTCTTTCATTTGTGATTCTGTTTGAGTGTTCTCTCCATTTCTTTGTGAGCTTTGCGAGGGGGTTGTCAATTTTTTTTCAAAGAACCAGTGCTAGTTTTGTTGATCTTCTAGACAGTCTTTTTGGTTTCTAGGTTATTTCTTCTTTTTATTATTTGTCTTCTGCTGGGTTTTGACTTTTTCTGTTGTTCTTTTTCTAATATTTTGAGTTGAGATACGAGGTTTCTTTCTTTGGATAGTTTCTTCGTTTTTGATATGGGCATGTATTGCTATGAACCTTCCTCTTAGATATATGTTTGCTTTGCTGAGTCCCAGACATTTTGGAATGTTGTGTCTTCTGTCATTTGTTTCAAAGTAGGTTTTAATTTCTTTAATTTCTTTGATTACCCATTCTTCATTTAGTAGCATATTGTTCAGTCTCTATGTATTGGACACACTTTTTTCTCTTCATTGTTAATTTCTAGTTTGATGCCTTTATGATCAGAGAAAAAAGTTGGCATAATTTTAATTTTTGTGTATCTATTCAAGTTTTCCTTGTGTCCTAATATATGGTCAATTTTGGAGAAGGATTCATGTGAAAAGGTGTATTCCCTTCTTTTGGGGTGCAGTGTCCTATAGATATCTACTAGGTCCATTTGGTCTAGGACTTCCTTTAAAGCTATTGTGTCCTTGTTTAGTTTTTGTTTTGTTGATCTGTCTTTTGGTGAGAGTGAGGTGTTAAAATCTCCTATAACAAATGTGTTTTCACCAATATTTGTTTTCAGTTCTGCTAGTGGCTGTCTTATGAATCTTGGTGCTCCCTCATTTGGTGAATATATGTTGATAATTGATATTTTTTTTTTTGGTGGATTGAACCACACACCATTAAGTAGTGTCCATCTTTATTTTTGTCACTTTTATTCTGAAATCTGCCTTTATCACTATGAAAATGGCTACTCCTGCCTTTTTGGGGGGACTGTTTGCTGTAGAATTGTTTTCCATCCTTTCACCTTCAGTCTATGCTTATCTCTAGGGATTAGATGTGTTTCCTGGAGATAGCAGAATGTTGGGTTCTGTCTTTTGATTCAGTATGAAAATCTGTCTTTTGATTGATGAATTTAGACCATTGACATTTAGAGTGATTTTTGATGTGTGAGGTTCTGGTGTTGGTTTTCTAGAGGTCATTTTGAGGTTCTGTTTTGGTTTCTTGTTATGTTTATTCTATTTATTTGTCCTAGGGTTTTGGTCTTGAGGCTTCTTCCAATATTTCTTGGAGTGGGGGGTTGGTGGTAGCAAATTTTTGGAGACTTTGTCTGAAAAGGTTTTAATTTTTCCTTCATAAAGGAAGGAGAGTTTTGCAGGGTAGAGTATTATTGGCTGGCACTTTTTGTCTTGGAGATTTTTGAAGATGTGGCTCCATTCTCTTCTTGCTTGCAGTGTTTCTTCAGAGAAATCTGAGGTCAGTCTAATGGGTTTTCCTTTGTAGGTTATCTGTTTCCTCTCTCTAGTCACCCTCATTATTTTTTTTTTTAATCTTGGAATCTTGGAAGTTTTATGATTATGTGTCTTGCTGTGGTTTTTCTTTCATTAAAGTAGTTTGGTGTCCTTTTTGCTTTCTGTATTTCTATTTTCATTTTGTTCTTCAAATTTGGGAAGTTCTCGTCTATTATTGCATTAAAAAGTCTTTCATTTCCTATGTCGTTTTCTTCTCCTGGGATTTCAATTACTCTTATATTTCCTTTCTTTAAGGTATCTTATATATCTCTGATTTTTCTTCTGTCTTCTTACTTTGTTTTTCTCTTTTTCTCTAAGTTCTCCCTATTTCTGTATCCTCCAGTGTGCTGATTCATTGTTCAATTTCTTCTACTCTGCTTTCATGGCTTTTCCTTGTATTTTTGAGGTCTTCTATTGCTCCTCTTATATACTGCCTCTCTTTCATTTTCTTATTTAGGATTTCAATCTTGTTCTTCTGTTTGCCAATGATAATGTTCATTTTGCTACATTCCTTTTTATATTTTTCTATTTCTCCCCTTACCTCATTGATTGCTTTTATCATATTGTGTGAGAATTCTTAATTGACATAAAGGGCATTTCTTCAATTTCATCCTTGTTGGCTTCTGGAGATTGTTTATCCTTTGGAGATGGATTGTTTCCCTTGGGGTTACTAGAGTATTTGTATCTTTTGTCCTTCCTGTGTTTTCCCTTTGGGTTTGCTCTACATATTGAGCAACAAATGCTCTAATATTGGTTGGCATTTGAAGTATATCAGTTTGTGGTACTTTATGTCCTTGTGCCTGTATAATGCCTTGATTCTGTTGGCATTTGGGGGATGAATTCCTTTCCTTTGTTTCTGGGCTGTGTGTTCTGTGTTTTAATGTTTCATTCTTTATCAAATGTTCTAATTCCTGTTGAGGTTCCTTATCTGCATCGGCACAAACAGGTGCTGGTGCTGCAGGAAGTCTCACCTGTGGATGCCACAGGTGTCCCGAAGCCAGCCAGTGCTCTCTGCTGTGCCAGTGCAGGGAGGGGCTGGGCTGGACAGTGCTCGGGCAATGGGATGGGGAGCACTAGAATCGGGTCGCCAGACCCCAGCGCCACAGGAGCACTCTCACCTGAGGATGCCCTGGGTGTCCTGAAGCCAGCCGGTGCTCACCATTGCTGCCTGCACGGGGAGAGTGTGCGCTGGACAGTCCTAGGGGTGATGAGAGGGGGAGCGATGGAATGGGATTGCCAGACCCTGGCACTGCAGGAACTCTCTCACCTGCAATGCACAGGTGTCCTGAAGCCAAGCCAGCCAGTGCAGGGAGTGGGTCTGTGCCTAATTTCTTCATCATTTTTTAAAATACTTTCTGTATATCAATCTTTTACCTCCCTGGTTATATTTATTCCTAAGCTTTTTTTTTTTCATTTTGATGCTATTGTACAGGGTTTTAAAAACATTTAGATAGCATGTTAGTTAAATACAGAAGTATAAGTCACTTTTGTATGTTGTTTTTATATGTTGAAGCTTTGCATTTATTAATTCTAACAACTTTCTGATGGGATCTTTAGGGTTTTCTATATATATGATCGTGCCATTTGCAAACAAACAATTTCACTTTATCTTTTCCAATTTGGATGGCTTCTTTTCTTCCTCTTCTGCTCCTCCCACAATGCTGTGTATGGCTAAGACTTCTAATACAATTTGCTTATAGGTGGCAAGTGAGAGTATGCTTTGTCTTGTTCTGAGAGGAAAAGCTTTCAGTTTGTCACTGCTGAGTATAATACTGTGGGCTTGTCCTCTGACCTTTATTATGTCAGGTAGTCATTTTATTATTGCCTTTACCATTTCCATGACTGGGTATTTCTATGGAGGACAAATGACCATCCTGGAGTTTGCTCAATTTCACAGAATCAGTGAGCAGTCATGTGTGGTCTCCTAATGTAATATGACATTCAGCAAGGAGTCTAAGATTCAATACAAAGCATATAGAAGCTTAGGGTAAAAAGGAAGTCTAACAATTCTGTAGGTCAACACCCTACTTCAAACACCTCTTAGTTATTACTGTAGCAGAACACTACAGAGTGGCTAAAACAACAAAACTTTTATTGCCCTTCCAGTTCTAGAAGATAAGAAATTCAAGATCCAAGAGATATCAGTTTTGGGGTCTAGTGAGGGCTCTTTTCCTGGTTTGCAGGTGACTGTCTTCTTAAGAGACAAGTTCTGTGTCTCTCTTCTAATGGCACTGACCTATCATGAAGTTCCCAGCCTCATGACCAATCACTTCCAAAAGCTCTATCTTTAATTATTATCACATTGAGGATTAATTTCAATAAATTGGGAGGGAGTTGGAGGTCACAAACATTCATTCTCTCTCTTTTCTCTTCCTTCCTTTCCTCCACTCATCCCCACTGCCTATCCAAGGAAACTTCCAATGAAGAACTCATCATGAGAGGCAAACACACAGTGCTGAATTTCATTTATATTCTTTTTCACATTGTTAAATTTCAAATTAACTACTATCTTCTTTATATTTATTTTTATTCCCCAACATGGACCCTGAAAATTCAAGTATATTGATTTTTCACATATTCTCAAGGACCTGGATCTTTCCCAAAGAACAGCTTTACCTACATCACACCTTGTTCTTGCAGGCAGTATTTAAAACTGGCTTTTTTTTGTTAGGTCTAGTTTTGTTTTGGGTTCTCCAAGGCAGTCTCTTTACTTGGAGTTAATAACTCATATCCAAGTGTTTAGTTTGGAAGATGAAGGCTGCTATAAATCTCTGAGTTACATAGTAATCAATGGCCAAGTGGAAAGATTTGCTAAGCATCAACTAGAAGGAAGTGCTAACTAGCTCTAGCACAGCTCTCCTCCAAGTAAACCTTGCCAATGTCCTAGAGGTGTAACCTTTTCAGATTCTTCTGTCTGCCTGCTAGCCAAGTACCACATACCATGGGAACCTCAGACAAAAACAACACATCAAGACATGATATTTCTTAATGTCATTATTAAAATAAAAGAAAAATTATGAACATCAGTCATAGTGAGTAGAATCTTTATCCTACCATCACTATAGAATTTTCATACCATCTGTCATTCATCCCAGCAAACACCATGACACTGCCCCATTGGCACACCATTTGGATGGCCCACAAATATTGCTGAGCAGTCGTTGATGGGAAGCAGGAGTCACTAGGGGAGGGAAGCTACAATTGGCTTTCAGCTTAGGAGGAGTAAAAAATAATGGGAGGATTAACTCACTATTCTAACTTCTACCACATAAGAACCTTTTTTGCTTTAAAAACTAAACACGATCATGGTAATTGTTTTCAAGTCATGCTGTTGGTAACTTTTTCAACTTACTTCTGCAATGATACTTTGAAGGATTATTTTCCTTTATTTTGGGGATGGAAGTAAAAAGGAACATTAAGACTTAATATAAGAGCACACAAAAAGTAACTACATAGTATTTCACAAAGAACTGTACATCATCTCTAAGTAAAAGTGTCTACTCTTAACTCATTATTTACTATGACCAGTGCCAACAAATCAACAGGTCATGTACATCTACTGCTTTCTATTTTCTCAACTGGCTCACAAATATTCAAATAGTTAGATTTTGTCTGGAGGTGAGAGACCTCTTTCAGAAAATGGAACATGCAAAGATGGAACATCTCCTTCTGCTTTTTTCTCCCAAACACTGATTGATAGCTAAAAATTTTTTGAACCCTTCACCATGCTGTTTAGTGGAAAGAGACAGCTTTTCACCACTTCAAAAAGAGGCATAAATTTGAGAAGAAAATTAAATTCTAATATCTATGTGTATCATGGTTACTCTTAACCCATCAACTTTGACTTTTTCTAAAGTGATAGAAATTTAATCAAGTTCTCCCCTTGCCTCCATATTGGCTAATTCACATGCATCAGAATAGAACAAGGCCTTCATTCAGATGAATGTCTTCATTTCAACTCTCTTCCCCTTGTAACATTTCTGCCACTTCATTATGTACTTTCTTAACTGTACCCACTGTGCCCCTTCTTTCTATCTTTCCATAGAGCTGGAGAGAACATGCTAGGAAGCAGAGACCCATGTGATATTTTCAGCTTCTTCCTTAGGAGAGCTAGTATTTAGCTCCCCATTCCAGAATTTCTCATAGAAGCTGCACACATGCTACATTCTTAGAGCTCTCCAGTGTTTTGGACAGAACATAAAAATAGCCTCTCCCCTGCAGGGGACAGATTCTGATTAGAAATCTTGAAATTCTTTCTCAATTTCCTTTTCCATGGAAGAGACAAGATTTTATACCAGGCAGCTGGCAGTGAGCCATACTGTTTTTCAGCTTGCTGGCCCTAATATCTCATGAGAACAACTCAAAACGCTCTCAAAAATCTTTCATTTCAGGAGTTTAGCAGGGAGTTGGAGAAGGTCCATCCATCTCTGGGCCATGATCCTGCTAATAAGGGTGCATATGCCATGGTGCTCAGTGATTAATGCAAAGTGCCTTCAGGGCTTGGAGATCAGCCAAGGGTTTGCCTCCACATTCCCTGGTAATTATTCCCTATGTCCTCTTTAGAAACCTGTTCCCTAGGATGTATTCATGTCACACAACTGAAAGTTGATACCCACTGAATAGTAACTCTGGCTTTCTCCTTCACCCCAGCCCCTAGGAACCATTATTCTACTCTCTGCCTCTGTGGCAATAGGGCAGATTGCATGGGAAAGGTTATTAACCACAATAAACCAAACTCATTGTCTTGGGCTGAAGTCTTGGTGATCTGAAAGAAAGCAGACCATGCCTAGAGAAGCAGTTAGTCTAAAACAAAAACTAATAACTAAAAATGAAAGAAACAAAATCAATGGAGTGCTGCCTTCTCTCTCGCTCTCTCGCTCTCTCGCTCTCTCTCTCGCTCGCTTGCTCTCCCACATTCTCATTGTGGCCCACATGCTCTATGTGATTTCCAGATCTTACAAGTTATAAAGGTATACTTTTTCAGTTTCCTATGGTTATTCTAAAGGGCATCTTGCAATCATTGTAAGAATCCTGAAGGCTGTTCCAGTCTTAGTGATGGTTTAAAAAGGAAACATGTCTATGGGAAACTTTCTGAAACCCTGGTAAGTACCCCCAGGCATTTCTAGCCAAGGCATTATTATTATAACCAGAGATAAACACAAAACAGGGCCTTTACCAGACAGTGGGGCTGACAACACCCTGCTCTTAGACTTCCAGTTTCCAGAATTATGGGAAATAAACATCTATTACTTAAGTCACCTGGCCTAGGGTAATCATAGTAGCCCAAGCTTAGTAAGACATGTTTTTTTTATATTTGCTTTCTTCTTCCCCTTTATCATTAGCTATCAAATGAACTTCAACAGATGTAGAAAGGAAATGCAAGAATTGCTATCTTCTAGGGAACAATAGCAATAGGTTTCAGGAAGTTTCCAGAATCTAAGAGAATAAAACACATACAAGGTTAAACAGAGTAGACTTGAACATTCAATAGTATCTAAGGCATCCCTCTGAGATCACCAAGACAAGGTTGTCCATTCTCACCTCTGCTTTTCACCATAGTTCTAGAAGTCCTAGCTAAAGCAATTAGGTAAGAAAAGGACATACAAGGAATCAAAATAGGGGAAGTAGTAAAACTATCACTGTTTGCAAATGATATGATGTATATAGAGAGACTCCTAAGAATTTTACAGAAAACCTAATGAAAATAAATCAGTTCAGTCAGGTAGCAGGCTACAAAACCAATGCACAAAAATCAGTAGCCTTCTTATGTGCAAAAAAATCAAGAAAATATAAAGAAAACTACCTCATTCACAATTGTACCAACAAAAATTAAATACCTGGGAGTAAACTTAACAAAGGAATGTAAAAGAATTATACAAAGAATATTATAAAACATTGTTAAAAGAAATAGAAGACACAAAGAAATGTAAATATCCCCTGCACAAGGATTGGAAGAATTAATGTTGTCAAATTTGATGATTTTATGATAACATGGATACACTTAGAAGAAATCATATTAGCAGAAACAAGTCAGAAAGAAAAAGACAGAAACCAAATGGTTTCACTAATATATGGACAACCAAATGAAAATACACAACTGTTAGGGAAAGGGAACCAACTGGAGCAGCCAGGGAGGGGAGGTGTTGGGAACCCCCTCCCAAGGTACAATGATGTGAAATATATGTATATATAAATTTTTTTTTAAAGTAAGCCAAAGGAGAATGGAAGAATAGTCTTTTCAATAAATATTCCTGGGAAAATTAAACATTCATGGGCAAAACTATGAATCCAAATGTATTGTACAAAATTATATCAAACTGACCTTCATGAAGACACATAGTAGCATGTGGTATGATACAAAGGATTCATACAAAGAATATTGAAGATGACTGAGGAGCATGGAGAACAAGTGGAGATGCTTCCATAAGTCTTTTCTCAGCATTTCAGCAGAAACTATATGTGAGAAGAGAGTGGAATTATGTTTTCAAATTTTTTAAGCTATTCAAACTATTGAAAATATTCAACACTTTCTTTTTTTCTTTTTCTTTTTTTATTTTAAATGATACAATTTATTTCAGGCTTAGAACATATAAATAAAAGAATTAGGATACAACAAGATATCAGTATGCAAATTAAGATACAACAAGTTATCAATATGACAAATATTACATTTTTAAACTTTAAGACAACTTGAAGTTTGGGTACAATAGAAGTAGCAAATGGTGATGGTCTCCAATATCCTAGTTAGGAGATTAAAAAAAAATAATTTAAAGAATTTTTTGTGGGAAGAAAACAAGTTACATAGATAGGTATACATATTATAATACTATAATTATGAAATTATAGCCATGCAAAATAATATATTATTTACTGATGTGTGATTTAAAAGTTTCATATACCACTGGCATGGCAAACATCAGATCCAGTGTACTAATTATTATTTCTGGGAATGTACAATGGGGAATAGAAGAGATATCCACAGAGAATGTCAAGCATCTCTATTATGGTTGTTTTTATATTTTTTTAATTAAAATTTTTTAAGTTTGCATATATCTGTGTATTTATATTTATATTATATTATTGTATTATTGTGTACCCTGGGGCTTTCCCACTTCACTAATACCTGTTAACCATCCTGATCTTTTGTGCTCTTCACCTTCCCCGCCTTCTTCCCCCTCCTCCTCTCACTCCATTGTTCAGTCCCATTCGTTGTGTTATATTTTCTTATTTGTTTGTTTGCTTTTCCTATAGCCATCATATAAGTGAGACCATCCTGTATTTCTCTTTTCCTTTTTGGCTTATTTCTGCTAATATGAGTCTTTCTAGTTCCATCATGTGTCTGCGAATGACATGTGTTTTTCCTCCTTGATTGATGTGTAGTATTCCATTGTGTATATGTACCACATTTTTTTTTTAGCCAATCGTCTGTTTTTGGGCATTTGGTTTGTTTCCAAATCTTGGCAATTGCAAATGGAGCTGCAATAAACATGCGTGTACAGGTGTCCTTTTGAATTAGTATTTTCATATCCTCTGGGTAGATTCCCAGTAGTGGGATTGCTGGGTTGAATGGTAAGCCCACTTTCTATTGTTTGAGAGTCCTCCACACAGTCTTCTGTAGTGACTAGACCAGTTTGCACTCCTACCAGCAGTGTAAGAGAGTTCGTTTTTCTCCACATCCGCGCCAACATTTGTTGTTGTCTGTTTTATTTATATGGGCCATTCTTACTGGTGTAAAATGGTATCTCAATGTGGTTTTAATTTGCATGAAGATATTCAACACTTTCAAGCAAAAATACTACGATTCCATTATATAACATTCTAAAAATGAGAATATTGTAGAGATGAAAAAGGAAAAGATTGATAGTTGTGTCCTTCCCCTTGCATCTTCATGGCAGGAGGGGCCTAGGTGCTGGCTTGGAAAGCTCTAGACAGTTTGGCCTGTGGGAGTCATGCGTACCCTGATTGGCACACACCTGCAGTTGCCAGCTGGCCTCTGGCTGGCAGCTGCACCCCTTGCGCACCCACTGAGCACCCTCTGCCATCAAGCTGGCTGGTAAGAGGGTCTCGGGGGTTTGGTCTGGGAGACCCAGACCAGATCTGTGTTTGGTCAGGCAAGATAAGATCCACTCAGCGTTGGGGAATTGGGGGGTGGGGCTGTGCAAAGGTCTTGCCATTTCACTCTTACTCCATTTAGTCCATAGTCCTCAGGAAGAATAAGAAAAACACAAACATTGCAAACAGAGACAAAGAACACGTGAGGGACCAGATAATGATCCTACCAATACAACTGGGCAGGACACAGGAGAAAGATCACCATAGAACATAATGGACTGGAGAAACAACCATGGTGAAGACCTATCACTGAAGTG
>PVHY01002664.1:20477-122007 GCA_004024945.1 Uropsilus gracilis | reverse complement strand
TAGTCTTTGTTTGATATTTTGGTTAAAAAAGGCTGAGGATGGTGGTAAGAACCCACGAATGGAAAGTTTAAACTGTGTTTTAAAGTTTTTCTTTTCTGCAGTTTTTGGAGCTGAGAGCAGTTGGCTGGCTTTTGCATATCAATGGTAAAGGTGATCAGTGAAAATGCTAATGAAGAGTGTGTATCCTGCTTTGTAGAGAGAAGCAGGCAGATAGCTGTATCCAGTTAAGGTTAAAGGTAATTGCAAAGGAACTGCTTGTAGCCTGCTTCTGAGAGAAGCAAGCAGATAGCTGTATCCAGTTAAGTAAAGACAGAAAGTCTTCATTTTACCCAGTTTCAATATGGTTGACATACACTAAAAGAATCAACAAATTATCCTATCATCTACCTTTAAAACTACCTTTGTCTCAGTCACACATTTGATTGTTTATAGTAATTCCCCAATATAACACTATTTTTTGATATTTTTCAAGATCCAGGAAAAACAACAGAAATTCTACAAAAAAAAAAAAAAAACAAAACCCAAAACATAAAAAATTCTTCTGAATACTACTATAATTTAGTCAACAAATTTTACCTCTCCACAGAATTCAACTGAACAGTACAAAAATATTTTTCTTCCCTTCTTGAATACACTTGTCTTAACATAAAGACCATAAAAATAAGTACTGTGGAATTCATTAAGTTTGCTACATGGCCAACATGTTAAGGTATTCCAAAGGTAAGCAAGTTCAAGAACAAATTACCTCCTGGCACCTTCTTTGACTTATCTAGTCGTTCACTCCAGTTCATAATTTTAATGCGTATAAGACAATGAAAATCCTACACATCATTTTGAAAGTTACAGTGTACAGATGCATTTGATTACAGGAAACAAATACCTTTAAAGTAAACTTGCATTGTATATGTATTGCCATGCATATATTTCAAATGGGACTTTCAAAGTAACTTCTGAACAAACACTTTTCCCAATATATCAATTTATTAGAAAACAGATAATTCTACAAAGCTCAGAAAAGGTCTATGCATAATTTGGTATACTACCTTTAAATAGTACATACTAGCCGCTTATATTTCAAAGATCTCAAAAACGGATAGGAAACCATTTGAGTGCTGAATTAATTGAAACATACAAAAAACAATGTATGTTGAGAGCTTTTGTCTCCCAGATTTTTTCTTTCTTTTTTTAAATACTTTTTAGGATCTTCACCTTCTTATTTCATTTCAAGGTTATCGTCTTCAAATTTGTGTCAAAGCCATTTCCTTTTTTTATTTCTCATTCAGTTCACAAAATACTCAGTTGTACATTGTATCCCCTTTGAAAGGCCAGAGAGGGAAACAGGCAGCAGGCCACTTGTCCAAGCTTATCTCAAACTTCCTTAACTCAGAGCCTTTAATTAAATGAAAGTTGTGTGCTTTCACTGGACCAATTTTTGAATTATACATTTTCTCTGGCTTTGTTCCTTGCAGGAGGGGAAAAAGAACACGTTCACCTCGAAAGATCAAATAAAATGTGATGACACAGCAATTATGTAATGCAGGTAACTTGCATGAATCTAGATAGAAAATAAAAAGTCACATTTTCTGAAGACTGTAACACTATGCTAATATGTAGTTTCCTTTCATTTCACTCTCCAAGTGTTAAGGAGCTCCAGGCACTAATAGAGAATGGGTGGTAAACTGAAAAAGTGAGAAGACATAAGTTCATACAAAAGATTGTCTATCCTGTAGGTGACATTACATAGTGTTTCCTTCCATCTCCACTTTACAAAACATGATTAATAACCAGTGCAGATTTCTTTTGCACAGACAAAGGGATTTACTTTAGAGCCTGGCTTGTTACACTTAAAGTACATACATATATGTAGTACAGAGCGTTGTGCTTCTCTATTTCCATGCCCAACAGATAGGGCCAGTAATGGAAATGTTATAAATTGTCAAACAAGTAGGTTACAGGACCCTTATCCACCAAAACCTGACCAGAGTTTTGTTTTTTTTTTTAATTAATTATGCAGATACTTATTTCAAGTGGTAAAGAGCAACATTCATGGTCTTCTTTCTTTTTTTAAAAATAAATTAAAGCAGGCTCTTTTCAGTATATAATTCATCCTCTTTTCTCTATAAAACAGCATTATTATGTTAACATGTTACATTAAATATGAAACACTCAAGAGGTGACTTACAGAGGTAATTGTCTTACTTTCAGCAGGCTTCTAAGAAAAGCAACTTTAGTTTCCCAATATGAAATATAGTAATTAATGGAGTGTCAGGTTACTAATGCACATGTAAAAAAATATGAGTGAAATTAGCTATGCATCCCACTGTTTTAACTGCAGACTGGAGCTAAATAACTGTGCTGGGTTTTTAGTATTTGTGTAAATCTCAACCTGAAAGCAATTTTAAAAGGCGGGGGAGGGAATGGTAAGGATAGAGAAAGAGAAAAGCTTACTGCATTTATGAACTCCAAGGCTGCTGCTGGAATGATTTATATCTATGATGAAGGGGTCCTACCATCCTGACGCACATCCTATCTCTGAAGATCACAGCTTTGACATCAGGCATTCAAGAAAGGGTGAAGTGCATATGATGCAAGGTGACAACTGAACAGGTAGAAAATTCTTATGTAAGACTGATCTTTATGCAAGTCTGTAACTGCGGAAGGTCCTCAGGTACACTATTCACATGTATGAGAACCAAGGAATCAAAAAACAAAATAAAACAAATTCTGATATTCAAGAAGCCACTTTCAAATCAACATAGGGCAATAACAGAGAAGTCAATGGGGGTGGTGTCAGTGAGTATATTTTAAACAAAACAACATGATTTAAATTTGAGATGAGGTTCACAATTCCAGCAGGTATGGGCTTGAATTCGCAACTCTACTTGAGGCTCAGGCACTTACACACACACACATACAAGTTACTCTTCCCAAGCTTCCATAAGAGCTGAACCTACTTACCATATTGTAAAAATCAAATGACATTCAGTTCATAATTAGCACAACATAAAGTGTAACAGTCAGCAAAGGCCTAATTAAGGGTAGAGATAATTATTAGCTGATTTTTCTTCATGCATATATATCAGAGTATGAAACCTCTTTCCACTTAAGGAACAGTCCAAACACTACAGAAAAGTACAAACATCTACACTAAAGAAAGATCTTCAAAAGGCATTTTCAATATTCTTTTGAATGAAATTATATAAAGATTTGTGCACAGAAAATGTAAATAGATCATACTGTGGATACATCATGAATTCTGAAAAGTCTGATTTTAAGGAAATCAGCACATTAACAATGACAGAAAGTTACTCCATTTAATGAAGAGGAAGAAAGATGAACTTAAATCCAAGGTAGGAAAATAAGTCTAATACAGAATTCCAAAGTGGACTAACTGATGCCAGGTACTTGATTCTGATCTTCTAGAAGGATTAGAAAATCCCAACAGGCTTGGAGGGAAGGATTTATATTTAGGTGGTGAGGTCTAGCATGAATTCAAAAAACATATACATATAAGGTATATATTTTTCCTCCATCATCCACCTTATTAACCTCTTTACAAAGAGGTGAGTGGATGGTGGAAAGTCACATGAAGGGGAAGAAAATAGAGAAGAAATTGTTCAAGATTCATCCCCACATGCAACTTCAATGCATGGGTAGGGCCCAGTGGATGAGAGAGCACAAGGGTACCTTTGGGGGAGAAACACTCTGGTATCATCAAATTGTAAACATCATCCAACTGAAGTCTTGCTCCAATTCCATTCTTCCCTAGATGGTTATAATTTGCCTTCTGCAGAAGGATATATTGGGAAGGAGCTCTGAAAGTAACTGGAGCATCCTATTATTAATAGTTGTGGACCTTAACAACTGAGAGTGTTGCACCGGAAGCCAAGGGAAGGGAGCATATCTAGGAGATTCAATCACATTTGAACAAAGAATCTGAGACGGTGGTGGCCTCATTGGAGCACCATCCTTGAGATGCCCTGGCTGAATGCTCATTCAGTTTTTGGTCCTATTGCTTAGCCTCACCTTACTTACCCAAAGTGTAACTCAGGCTCATTCCCAAAATGACATTTATGAATGAATGCAAGCCTTGCACTGTAAAAGTTAAAACTTGTGTACAATTTTCAATGAAATATTAGTAAACCTGGAGTGGGACAGAGTGGGACAGAGTGGGACTCAGAACCCTGACTTACTTAAGGTCATCACCTACTAAGAGAAGACCTACAACACCTTATTCCAGGTAGTTAAGTGGTGAATGATGGTAAGCACTGAGTGACATACATTCCAGATGTATTAGGCTATCATAATTCATTACTAAGGGCACTTGACATGGTATAGAAAACAGGCAATAGCTTTGAGGCAGTGCAGTCTACATACATTCTCTACTTACATGCTCTCCGATTTGTATATATTTAAATCCAAAAGATGGACAAAATCAGGTTGGACTATACATAATTCATGTCTTTTGAAGAATTTTTAAAAAGGGGGGAAAACCAGTCCAGTGAGGAGAAAACTGCATCAGTTCCTTTTCTGTTTCTTGGCTAAGGATTGTATAAGCTCTCTCTATACCATCTTTGGAGCCTCCAAGTGGGTAAATTTAAATTTCCTTCAGATAAATGTTTTCCCAAATGAGAAAATGCTATTTTTAATGAAACCAAATAGCCTTAATTGGTTGTGATGGGAAGTAAACTCAGAGATAAACACTGCATAAATAATTCAAGTCCTTCCATCTGGGGAAACTTCTTCCTGAATTGGATAATGAATATTCGACCTAGACAGAGCCTGCATCATCTAAAGCAACAATTGCAATCCAAGCTTAGAATCAAAGACACAGCTAAGAGTTCATCAGCTAAAGTGAAGTTTCAAGAAATGGTCGCCCTCACCCTGGGAGACCGACCCCTCCCCATTCTGTAATGAAGGCAAATTGAAACACTCATTCGAGGTCACACTTTTTATCCTCTCCTCCACCACAATGCTATTTAATTTAAAATAATTACTATGCACAGTCTTGATTAAAAGGATGGGTAAGAAATGGCCCCAAGTTTCCAGGACATACACAATAAAATCCATTAAATATTAAGGGTGATAATAAATATACAGGAAAAAGTAAATAAGAATACAGAAGGGTAATTAATCCCAATTGGTGAAGAGGGAAAGCTTAATGGAAGACTTGGCATTTGGGCTATACAATGTATCTGAGATTACAGAGATATTAACAATAATGAGAATATGGCTGCATAATGCATGTTATTGATTATTATTTATAAAATTAATAGTCACAGTTAAGATTTCATGAGAATTTACTGTGTGGCAGGTCCTGAACTGCTTTAAATGCAATAGCTTCTGTAATCCTATGATAATCTCATGAAGAAAGCATCAACATTAATTGAGTTTTAAGGAAGGGGAATCTCAGCACAGGGAGGTTAAGTTAGTAGGGGGCAGAGCTGAGACTCTGCATTCTTAACCTGATTCTCACAGTTCTTTGTCTGAAAATGGCAAGCATTTGAAATGTGGCAGTGAAGTTGAAAGATTCCAAAGAGAGAGGTGATGTTAAGAGGGGCCTATAGTTAGGCAGGGGATCCTGGCTCCATTATCACTGAGAGCAAATTATCCTCCAAATACTTCACCCAAGCAAATGGACAATCTGAACCACAGTTTCACCCCTTTGGGCATATTAACCATTTACACTGGACTGTTATGAATCTTGAAAAGCTGCTCTATTTCCTAATAACCTCTGATGGAAATTTTAAAATCTCATTTAACTAACAGTTTTGTTTGATCTTTAATGTATTTTTCTTCCTTACTAAATCATTCCATCCATTAGACATGAACTTGGTTTCTGCCTTTTTTGGAACCCCAGGGAAGCTATCATATCATGATCTCAACAATAATGCTGGCAGAATTAAAAAAAAAAAAAGCCACAACTAAAGCATATTCCTCCATATCTAAGTCAAGATGTCCTAAATTCTAAGCACATGATAGAGTCCCCTGATTTGCTGAATTTTAAAGAGGGTCAAAACACTTTTGAAAATAGTACAAAATCTTCTCTGCTCTTTAAAAAGAAAACAAAACAATTTTCCTTTTTTGTTGACTTACTTTATTCTCTCATGCAATGACTTACTTCATTCTCACAGTGGCTGCATAAGGGGAAAATTCTAATTGCATTATCCCAAGGCAGATATAAAAATTCTTTAATAAAATAAACACTGCTTAAAATCATTCTGAAATAGGCAGAAAAGTCATTTGGTGATAATTGAATGTTGATTTAAAAAGTCTTGATGCTGGAGAGAGAAAATAGGTTATGAAAATAAACAATATTGCATTTGGGAAGACAAAATGCTGCAGGTATATCTATAGAGTTGAGTTTACAAAATATAGAAGCCTAATGGAAAAACATTGGCTTCCTTGTATTTGTGGAGATAATTTTTATATGATTAAATAGAATAGGAAAATGAGTTTTGTCTTTCCTGATGCTTTCTGTTAAAGATGAAAATTTCAGACTGATGAACTGTCCCACACCTAATAATCTCCTTGACATATGTTGCTCAACAACAAAAAAATTGCACTCTGAAAATTATCTTCCAATTGGAAACTTAATTTTATTATGGTGTGGTTAATTATATGAAGGCAAAGGATTTGATCCCTTTAAGATGTGGGTTAAAAGATATAAGGTGACAATTTTTCTTGCTTCTTGATGTGGTTCTGAGGTGCAAACACGGCATGAATTCATTTCAGGAGACAGTTAATATTTACTGAACACCTGTTTTGTCCAAGGAATGTGCTCAGTAATGATGACCAAGCCTGGTTTATACATTTCCAGAGCTGCCTCATACCACTTTCCTACTAGGACACCAATGCCCTGATCCAAACTCTACCCCTGACATCCTGAGCTGGGTTGCTGGGAAGGAGGCAGAGTGGTCACAAGGGTTAAAAAACTGGAGCCCATGTGAACCAGCTCTCTTTCAGTGGTGGATGGCAACCTGTGCAGCCTCATCCTGGGGCTCCTCTAGGCTCTTCTCCACACAGCCAGTTCCCACCTACACTCCAGCCTTGGTGAAGAGGCACCCTCTTCCTCTTTTACCCTCATCCAAGTACGGGGCCAATTCCTTTGCTGAACAGATCAGCTGTCATTTTGCCATGGCAGAGTTCTTTTTGGACTTTGGCATCTGCACCACAGATACTGTCTGGGGAGGACACACTGCATCTGTCATGTGTCAGCTTACAAAGTCTCTCTCAACTCCCATTATTCTCTTCCTATGTAAATAAATTGTTACTGTTATTTCTATGTCCCACATCTGTAAGTGCACAGATGTAACTCACCAATTGGGTCACCCCATTTCCTCTATGGTTGCTCCATTTCACTAAGAAAGAGCAAATGCCATTTCCATAAGAGCACCTAGTAGAGGTACTGGATTAGGAAATGGAACTTCTAGGAGAAAGAAATTAGAGTGAGTTCCAGAAGATAATGAAAAGTAAAGACTGGCCACAGAGGGGTGGGTGTGGAGTAGGGAGAAGGATAGAAAGAAAATTTCAGACAGATATCACACCAAAGGACCAATAATATAGGGAGAGTGTATAGGACCTAGAATAACTGTTCTGTGATCAAAGAGACTAAATCCAGAAAGGATACCTTGCAGAAACCACAGATCTTTAAAATATGAATAGTGAGCCACCCTAGGATTTGCTCTGAAGGTATATGGGCACTGGAAGGCCACCTTTAATGTCCAGGCTTATACTACAGCAGTCCCCAGGAATGTTGATTTAAAAGTCCACATTAGTAATACACTGTTTATATCCCTGCCTCCATTATTGGAAGGAAGGCTACCAGTCAAATCTGCCCAGCTCTGAGCTAACCTTAAGCCCGAGGAGCTGTGGAAAGCAAGTCATGCCAGATTTTCAGTTATTTTCTGGGAAGTAGTAAAGCAGTGAAGAGGTATGGCTGAACTGAGTCTGACTTCAGTTCACCATTTCTGGGTAAGAGCTGTGGAAAACTGAATGCCTACCAGTTAAAGAGGAATGGTGATGATACAGGATTAAAAAGAGGTTCTGAGGGCTAAATGAGAAAATGCAAAGTATTATTACCGCTCACATGGTAATAACCCAAGGAAGTTAATATCACCATATTTGCCTCCACCATCATATCTACCATCATCAAAATCCTTATCACCATTACTTTATCATCATCACCACCATTATCTGCTTCACCACAATTACCACCATCATCTTTACAACCATCACCATCCCTGTCATATCTGGGTATAAAGGTCTAGTAGAAGATTTTCAGGTAGTTATAATAATAGTAATGTTCCTTCTCATTTACCACATCAATTCAGGAGAATTTCCCTGAATGTCAGGTAGTAGGGAGAATGCCCAAAAGTTGATTCATAAGCACAAGGGAAAAATATGAATATACAGAGTAAGGGCTACAGTTTGAACCTGAAGGAGTATAGTTTAGAGAGTTACCAGACATTACAAAGGAACTCAAAAAACATTTAAAATCTTTTGTTGATTTCAAATAACAAAATTTCATGAACAGTATGATCTCAACATTTTGAACAACAATCCACTCACACAAAGAAAACTATGCCCTTGTTCTTCAAGTACTGCATGGGAAGAAACCCATTTCTGTTTTCTGGATGTATCAAATCTGGTATCCAAAGGGGCTTGTAAATCTCCAAGTCAGTCCTGGAAGCACTGCTGCAAAGAATTAACTCTGAGACTACTGCACAAAAAACCTAATATAAAAACAGTAAATATTTAATGCATATTTAATATATTGTGGGTGCTAAGCAGAAAACTTTGATGTGCATCAGCTCACTTAATTCTCAAAACTGCAGGAGAGGCCTTGCCAACGCCATTACCCCCATCTCCAAATACCATGCAGTCATGTGAATCCTGCTGTGTTTTTTGACATCACTGCGGAAGGCGAGCCAGGGTGGCATCTACTTGTTTCCTTCCAGCTGTTTACAGACAAAGTTTCAAAGACAGCAGTGCACTGGGTAGGATGAATTTGGTAATAAAGATTCCTGTGCTCACAGAATTATTCCAGGATTTTTGTGTGGTGTGGTGACTTCACACATCATGATGGCACAGTTGGCAGGTCCATCCACAGGGAGGAATCTGATGATGAGAATTTCACCCTGAAGAATATAGGTCCTGGTATCTTGTCAATTACAAATCTGGACCTAACGCAATAGATTCTCAGATTTTCATCTATGCAGCCAAGGCTGAGTGGTGGGACAGGAAGCCTGTGGTCTCTGGTAAGATAAAGGAGGGCATGACTTTTGAGGAAGCCATGGAAGACTTTGGGCCCAGGAATGGCAAGACCAGTAAGATATCAACATTGTTGAATGTGGACAAATCTAATATATTTCATTTGCATTTTATCAAATCACTAGACCATTTCTTTGGCAGCTCAGGAGAATACCTCTTCATCCCCATCTGCTTGAAATATCCTATAATCTTTATACTCTTCCTACAGTTCTTCGGGTTCTATATTTTCCTTATCCCTTTCTAAGTCTAGCTGGATTGCAGAGTTAAGTTTATGATTATGAAATAAACAATATACAACAACAACAACAAAAACCAAAAGAACAAGATATCACTACCCACATTTACAGAAGACACTGATATATAAGAGGTGTAAGTGACTTGACTCAGACTCACAAAGTGGGCACAGCCAGACCTCTGAGTTTGGTATGTTTAACACTATCATTGTGTGTCTAAACCCAACATCTGCTTCCAGCAGCGGGTGAACCCCATGCTTAGTCCAAGAAAGCCACCCAATCAAATGCATCAAAATTACTGAAAGTATGCAGAGTACTTCTGGCTTGAAGTGCTATATGTTGCAGAGGCCTACAATGGAGTTGTCAAAAATTAGAAATCAAGATGTAGGCATGGCTCTAACATCACTCCCAATGTATGGGTTCCTGCACTTCATGGCCCTATGAGGAACACAGGGAAACATGTGCAACTTTGAATAAACTCTGGAAAGACAGACTGAATTATCTATAATATCTCTGGGCTTCCCTGGGAAACCAAATGATATGGCTTCATCATTAGCCCACAGCACGTTCCCCACAGGTGCTCATGCTAGATAAATATATTTCTTCAGCTATACCTTTGTGTCTGGCATCTTACAAAACATTAAAACTGATATTTGGGGGAAAATTGCCTTCAATTTGTGAAACTTGGTATCTACTTTGGTGTATGAAATATAAATATGCTTAGAAAATGAAAATGCTTCCTTCTTATGTTCATTAGTAGGAGTCTTTCAAAATTTAGAGGCAATCCTCACGTTATATTTTATAGACAGATGCACCAAACAGCTATAAAAGCAACTTTTTAAATATTAAAGACTTGGAGCTGGTTTCGGCTGAAAAAGTAACTACTTATAAAAATACTTAACACTGAAAATGATCAGAGACCAGCAATTTCTTATTAAGTCTATTTAATGTCAAGACTGTCTCACTGAGTGGAATAACTTTTTAAAATATTTAACACATAGAGTCACTTGGAGGCTGAAAAGATATTTTTTATTAAACATACTTAATGATTAGCACTGCTTTAATACATTGGGAGTGATGTTACTTGGGGAGAGGCAAATGCTGTAACTACTACAAAGCAGAGGTGCCAAGTATTTACAGAGCCATATTGGCTCAAGATGGGATCCTTCTAAAACTTATTTAAGGCTCACCAGCTGTAGGAGTCCCTGCAGCTGATCACCCCAAATGAATTCTGAATTCAGCTTAGCACACAGCCACATTTGTTTAACTATCATCTATAAAATTAATTTCTCAGGATGGTAAATATTACTTCTGCCATATATCCTCTTGACATTCACCAAAAATGGATCAGAAGTTCAAATGTTAGAAGACCATGCTGTAAGAGAAGGAAAAAGTGGAACAATTGCCAAAGTCTTGGGAAAATATTCTATGCTTTCATGCTGCTATTATGAATCTTGCTCCCAATTTTATTAGCATGAATGTGTTTATTATTTCCTTATTGCACAAAAACGCAGACTCTTATAAGATATGGTAAATTTTTTTCCAGAAGTTACTTAATTAAAGAAAAGGGACTTTAAAAAAGTTAAGTTGTATAAGGAAACACATCTCCTTGTAATAAATCACCCGCTACATAGTCATCAGGTAAAACTATAGTACATTAAGTAAAATGCTCTGCAAAATAATACATCAAGTATCCCACTTATTTTCACATGTTTTAAAAACTTTGAATGTATGCCTGCATCAAATACTTAGTGAAGGTGTGGAGGAACTTCTGAAGAAAACAGAAAAATAAATCCTTAAAAACACGTGTCTTGGGATAGATTACTTCATTTAATCTCCAAAATAGGGCCGGGCACGGTGGCTCTTCCATGTAAGTTTCAGCCTATGAGGCGGCTGGGGCTAGGGATCGCGGTTTGAGTCTGGGGCCCGAAGCGAGACCTAGTTCCAAAAACATAGCTGTGCGTGGTGGCGTGCGCCTGTAATCCCAGCTACCTGGGAAGCTGAGCTGGGAATTGCTTGAGTCTGTGGTACCCCGGGCAACGAGAGCCTGCGGTTCCATGGGCAAAAATAGCGAGACCTAGTCTCAAAAAAAAAAAAAAAAAAAAAATCTCCAAAATAAATCCACAAGACAAGTAGCTTTGTCCCCATTTAGCACTTTAGGAAATAGACTAATAAAAATAAAGTAACTATCCAACAGCAAGTTAAGTTAGAACATAAAGGAACTCTGGTTTAATTGACTACATGTTCTTTCTTTAATCTTTCAGCTATTAAGCCTCAGAAAAATGACTGAATGCTTATGTTCCCCACCCCCCACCTGCCCCAATCATGTGATGGTATTTGGAGATCGGCCTTTGGGAAGTAATTAGGGTTAAATGAATTCATGAGGTCCTGGCAATGGGTTTAATGCCTTACAGAAGATCCCAGAACATGGGTATCTACCCAAAGGATATAAAAACACTAATTCAAAAAGAAACCTGCACTCCTCTGTTTACTGCAGCCACTATTTACAATAACTAGGATATGGAAAACAACAAATTGTCCCGAAACAGGCAAATTTATCAAAAATTTTTGATGTATTTACACAATGGAATATTATCCAGCAATCAAAAAAGACAAACTCATGTTATTTGCAGCAAAATGGATGAAGCTAGAAAGAATTATGCTAGCCAAATTAAGCCAGAAAGAAAAATATAAATTCCAGATGGTCGCACTTATATATGGATATAAAGAAAACAAACAAAAGGATAAGAAGAAACTAACAAACTGATAACAGAACAAAAGCATAGAGCATGGGAATGAGAAGGGTAAAACCAGGGGAAGGATAAGCACAATGAATCATGATGATGTTTCAAGGGTGATAAAACAATGATGGAAGAAAAAAATATATAATCAAATAAAAAAAAGAGAAGACCCCAGGAGAGAGACACTTGTTCTCTCTATGAGTGTACAGAGGTCACGTGAGCACAGAGGGCAATGTTTGTCTATAAGCCAAGAGAAGAGATTTCAAAAGGAAGGGTATCTTGCCAGTTAAACTTCTCATCCTCCAAATCTGTGAGAATCTAATGTACTCACTACAGCTGATCATTTCCTGGTTGAATTAGAAATGAGGTTAGAGATAAAAAAAAATAATGATTTTAGTACACGAGGACAGTTCTCTACACCTGAGCGTCTGGAACAGAGGTTTTCAAACAAGAATCACTTTGCCCCCATAGGACATTAGCAATATCTAGAGATTTACTTCTGATGTAAAAATTTATGGGAGGGTGTGCTACTAGTATTCAGAAGGTAGAAACCAGGGAAGCTACTAAACTTCCTATAAACAAGCTATAACACAAAATTATCTGGTTCAAAATGTCTGTGCTTGAGTTTGGGAAGTCCTGCTCTGTAGCCTATGATATAAGAAGTTCTTAATAAATATTGTTTAATGAGTATGTACGTGAATTCAATAATTCTTCAGTGAGCATCTAGTCTGTTAGGCATTGCCAGCGGCTACATAGATAAATCAGGCACTGGTCCTTCTCCAGGTACATTCATAGTCAGCAAAAGGAAATAAGATTTCCCAGAAACATTGTGAGAAAATTATGGCAGGCAGGAGTGACCTACTTTAAAGAGAGATATAAACTCTCCAGTCTTTTAGAAGGAGAAAGACATCCAAGTAGAAAGGGAACATAAGGAAGGAGAGGTAGATTAAGGTAAGAGGTGAGGACTAATGTTGATTTAGTCAATGAGAAAATAGACTGTTAAGAGACAAATTCTATTACCCCTATAAATCTGACATTGGGTCAATACAAAGGATTCACCTGGCTATGACTGCATGTATTCTTGAGTGACCTCTGGGGCCAAGACCTTTGGGTCACCACTGACAACATCACTGAACTAGCTGTGTGTTTCACACACAAATGACTAATTTAAACTCTCAAGGTCTCAGTTTCTACATCTGTAAATGGAAGATAAAACAGATTTTTCTAATAAGGTTGTGAGATTAGTTAATGCATCAGAAATTATTATCATGAAATAATTACTACTGCTGGCTTTTTCTTTGCATTAGGAAACTCTACATGTGCAGCGTTCATGGTGCTAGTGAAATGATAGCAATTAAACCTGAGTTATTTGAGCACAAAGCTTTGCACATGTGCAAATCGACCCCCAGCCACAACAAAGGGGAATGGAGAGTGCCCTAGGGGCCTGATGATTTGCTCATGGCCATTTAATCAGAGGATGGTACAAATTACCCAACGTTTGTCTTCTCACTTGTTCCATAGCACATTGCCTTAGCTATTGCTTTTCTTGTTGCTTATTTACACTGTTTCCTTTTGGACCAAAATCTCAGTAAAATTGCTCAGGGGACATTTTTATCTTTTCCTTCCCAAGAAGTTGCATATATAAGTAAACCATTAGAACTGAATCAGGTCAGTGAATCACACTGAATGTCAATAAAAGTGAGGCAAAAGCCTGTCTGATGCCAACACCCTCTATTTGTTTAACTCTTGAATGGATTTCATGACAAACTGAAAGCGTCACACACAAATGTCACCTTCTAGATTCTCCTGATACATTTCAATCCCCATTTGCATGAGGGGTGAGGGGTGACCCAAGGTTTGGTCACTGTCCCCAAATAATACTGCACATACTTCAGGAGAGAAGAGGGCACAAAGTTTGGAAAGAAAAACCAGGAGAGCACTTTCAATTTCTAATCACCCAAGATTTATTATTCTTCATTATGGTTTTCCCCCCTCCTACCTGATTCCTTGTGCACTTTTAAGATACAATAACATAGCAGACTCTCCTTCAAATGTCACTATCTTAATAAGGCTTATTAATCTGCAACCTTCACCCCCCCATATATCCCTGCCCCCAAAATGCACTCTATATTTTTCCAAAGTACTTTTTGCCTTTTAACATATTAATATTTATAAAAATTTTTGATCTGCCTGCTTTTTGCTAGTATGTAAATTTCATACTGATAAAATTTTCTACTCCCTGTTATAGCCCAAGTTATAGCTATACAGAAAGCACTTGCTATGACGTTGAATGCATCATTGAATTAACATGACATCGATTCCTCATTCATAAAGCCTGCAGTTAAGAATTACCAATGCTCCCACTAATTTGTTGAATATGCACCCACAACTGTGTGGCTCAGTATCCTGAGCCCATGGGAACAGCTACTCTTGTATGGACTACATTTACAATGAGGAATTTTGCATTGGATGCACTCGCCAACTTTCCACCCAGATGCACCTCCATTAGAGAATGATAAATGTCATTGTCATAATCAGAAATTTTCCTTGGTTTCCAATGTGCTGGCTTTTATGCTGAAAGCCAAAGCATTAATAAAGCAATTGAAGGAGTAGCATTATAAGTCTATGAATGTCAGTGGCAAGGTTTCACATATGTCACTTTGCAATAATAAAGGACTTCTGAGACAGGGCTGTGAACCAAGCAGAGCAGGACTACTTGCATTTTTTTTTTTTTAAATAGAGCATAGTGAATACAGAACCAAAAGCAAATAAGTGAGAAAAATGAAGGCAGATTCAATTAATCATTCCCCCTACTGACACTTTAATGCATTATTGTTACAATTACTTTGAAATGTCCTAGAAGAGTATCTATAGCTTCTGCCCCATCCTATCCTATCTATTTTCCTGGGAATGGAAGCTAAACTGCAACCTTTCTGGTTGGCTTTTATATTTGCAGGAGCTACTTCCCTGCTCCCAGGTGATGCTGTTTTTAAAATACCAGCCTTGCCTGGAACTGGAGTTTTTATCACATTCTTCTCGTTTTAACTTGTGCTTGTATAAGAGAAAACAGTCTCCAAACACAGAGTCTGCATACTGCCATTTTCACGCTCTAAGCAGAAGCCTGATGTTCTGATTTTTACCTTGAAAGGTATCCCCAGGGGTTAGCTGTTCAATCTAGTGGCCCTAACTCATGCAGAGGTGAGGGATTTCTGTCCTAATCAGAATGTGGGGATCCTCCTGTCCTAGTCAGAACACTATTTTCATTCATCACCTGAATCAATATAGAACAGTCCTGCTTCCCCAAAAGAAGCCATAGATGAGGCCAGTCCCATGGACTAAATTAATTTAAAAGTAATGGAGTGAAACTTTTATATTATATTTATATTATATTTACCGAGCTGGCACCTCCAGCAACTGGCTGCCATGGAGGCCAAGCCCAAAGCCGACCATGTTACAGAACACCCAGTGAAGCCATGGCCTTGATTTTATTAATTTTTAATCATCCACAGTTGTCTTCTGATGAAATGGATATATTTAAGCTTTCTTTGGGGAAAGGGGTCTGGCCTGGTATTACTAGAATTTCTTTCTCTCAACCACTTGACTAGTTAGCATTGGAATAGAGAATTATATACTAAATGCTGAGATTTTAGTGGCCCTCTACTGCTAAGCAAGTGGAACTGACAAACCAGGGAGACTAGAAAAGAGAGGGTTTGAAACTTCTCCCCGGAGAGCCAGCACACAGCCTCAAGTTCACCATCAGGGTCACCTTGGAAAGGTCTGACCTGCACCCACACCATGAAGTGCACTCCCGAGGTGGGCAACTGAAGTGACTAAAGCAATCTGTACCATGGAGTTTCTTCAAATAATTTGTATGAAAACAGTCCTGACATCATAGCATTCCTGTAAGAAACACAGTAAGCCATGTGCTTAGCACGTGCCTAACACTCCATTTTTACATTATTCTTTTTCTGCATGGGAATCATCAGTTCAACAAGCAGGCAATCTGGTTGCTACCAAATTCTCTCCCTTCTCTCCATACCTAACTTGTACTACACACTCAAAATAGTACAGGGGACAATGTAGATAACAGGGAAAGTAAATCTTGGTAAAGAAGGGAGTAAAAAGATTTCCTCCAAAAGTGATATTAGAAGTAGAATTTTATGAAAGAGGAGCCTTCTGTTCAGAGTTAGGACAGGCCAAAAGAGCAAGTTCAAAGGTCCTGAGGCAAGGTCTTCTGAAGGAAGATGATCATTGAAACTGGATACAGAGAAGGGAAAGAGTTTTTTCCAGATGTGACTGAGGTAGGAGGTAAGGTTATGCACTGATGATACTTTCATAGGACATTTATGCTAGCATGTCACAGGCAAATTAAACATCCAACATGATATTAAAACAAGATGAACTCATCGTTTCTCTACCTCAGAACTAGGTCAGTCATTCAACCATTTCAATATTATCTTGCAGGAGTGAATTTATAGATAAGCTTGTGCAAATTCTGCCATCTGATTCCCCTTAGCATTAATAGTTCTGCCTGACAAAGCCATCTGCACTGGCCTAACACTCTACTCTAAGTCTCTTACACATGAAGAGGCGTCATAATTTTTCACTGATCTGAAATTAAAATTTCCAACCATAAAAAATATATTTAGATCCAAGGCTACATGTCACTTCTGAAATCTTGTCATTTAAATCACGTTAGGTGTTGAATGAGATATAGGTGAAATTTAACTTTCACTGCATTTTAGTCTCGATCATGGCAAATTTATAACCCAGGAGTAAATCTTGCTGTCAAGGAAAATGTCTTTACTAAATCAGATTTGTTGCCTTCCTTCTTCTTTCAATACCTTTGTAAAGTTAGATGCTCTTCAGTACAGTCCAGTTCTTCCACTTCTTCCTTGTCACAGAGATTCTATGGCATTGCCAGGGTAGCCATTAGAAAGTTTGGAATTTCCACTAATATATTCAATATTCGGGTTTTTTTTTTCAGCAAATGGCGTGTTCACCGTTTCTATTCAAGTTTATATTGAATAAATCTAAACCAAATGCTTGGGGAAAGAGTACTAATAAACTTTTTTGTAGCTGAATGCCAGCCACCTTTATAAGTCCACCAGATCCAGAAAATACTTGACCACTGTTGACAGCACCTGCATTTCTCTAAACAATGTGTTTTTGGCTCATGTGAGCAAAAGCTTTCTATTTATGAGGTTATTGCACCTCAGCCTTCTTTTCAGACACCTCTTCCAGTAGGTATGAAGAAAAATGGCGTGAAGCATGGCTCAGAATGACCGTTTCCCTCTCAACTAACTGTACCGAATCACTATGCTCAGCAGTAGTAAGGCATGGATTCTGCATGCTGGCTAACAACTCCCAAAACTTTATATTCCAATTCTGATGTGTTTTATAAGAAGCAGATCCATCTAGCCAACTGGTTTCTTAGATAGTTCCCATTAGATATACCCTTCACATCTAAAACATAATGCATCCCATTCTTTCCATAGGGATCCAGTCTTATTCAGGGGGGACCTCAATGCCTTCACACTTTTTATATCATCACTTAACATCCAGCATTAAGACTAGTCAACCTCATTCCCCAAATATCTTTTAAATCACCCTGCTTCTTTCCCTGGCTCCTGCTCTTGTTTGAGCTGGGTAAGTAACCTCACTTAACTGTACTGCTTCAGGATCTCGCTCCCGCCCCCAAAACTACACAAGATGACCTTAGACTAAAGATCTCAATCCACTGCATCCCACTGTTCACAACACATTACCCACATTACTAGTCACTACCAGATAACTCTGATCACACCCCTCTCCTTTCAGAACAATTTAGTAGAACTCTCATTTCCCTTAGGATAAAATCCAGACACACTATTGTCATGTTCCTTTTAAATAGCACTAGATTTCTTTTGTAACATGCTAATCTGACTTTCACTCAGTCCACTAGCTATCCTGGCATTTTTCTTCAAATGTGTTATTCTTTGCCTTATACTCTGGGTTTCAACATATTGTTCCTTTTGCTGGAAAAATGGCTTTCCCCAGGTTCTGCTCTCTAATTCTCCTACATTCTTTACGTTTGGGGGAATAGGTAACTACTCTTAGGGAACGGTCCTGGAGCTTCTACACCAGGTAAGTCAGTTTCTTATTTCCTTCCAGTGTTGCCTATAGATGACCCATTGTACTATAACTGCAGTTAGGGTACCCATTATATCTTGTTCAACTAGCACATACATTGGCATATGTGGTTAGGGTTCAATACCCTTTGGCTATTCCAAAAGCAGTGGGGGGTAAGTCTAATTCCCCCGCTCATTCCAGAAGTGAATAAGCCTTCATCCAAAATGATGTCAATGACAACTGCTTGACTTAGTCAGAATTTTGTACAATTAAACCCATCAAAGACACTCATATCATATCCTTGCATTTGCTTGCAAGTCAACATTCTTCATTTTATTCTGTACGCTGTTCATTAACCATTCACAAAAGCATTTTTGCATCTCAAATTGAATTTTATGATTTATGAAAAACCCCAACTCAAAGACCTATGTCTCCTCAATATTCACATGTAAGTCAACTTATTGATCAATAATGTCATTTCCAGTAAAAGCTTAGTTCCTTTTACCCGTAATTACGAAACATTCTCAAATTTCAAACCACAATTTAACCCATTTTGCCACAACTCTACAATATATTCATGAGTCATATATCTTAATTTATATAAATGTTGTATTATCTTTTTAAAATTATTAATCTTATTCTTATGCATATTTCATCTTCCTACCTACTTTTAATAGTTATCTAAAGCAATATTTCAATTAGACTAGTTAACAAGTCACGTATTTAAAAGGATTTTGATACATTAACATTATGTAGTCAGAAAAATATCAATACATTTTTTATAACTAAGCTAAACGTTTTGTTTGGCAATGGGTCGAAATAGACTTCAAAGAAATGTAGGACTTAAGTTAGAAAGCAAAGAAAATTGCTCCAAAGTTTTAGAATTGCATGTGTATATATAATATCTATCTGCATAAAGTGAAACCTGTATTTGGATACACATGATTTCACTAAAAGCCCCATGCAATTTAAAACTTGAGTAACTCAGAATACACAAATGATAGAGGCAAATTGTAAACAATATATTTACTCATCAAGTCCATATCCTTTAACAGAACATAAGCATAATGATGAAAGCAATTTATGGAGTCATTCAACCAGAGCCAGAAAATGCAAGTTGGGAAATCATATTGGACAATGCCTTGTGACAGGTGGAAGGTGGCCAGGCACTAGGAAATGTACTGTGTTATTTTAGGAATGTTATTCTTGCATGATATTCACAATTCACATTTTTATCATCACCTACAATATAAAGCTTAAAAAATGCAAGGTTTTATGAAGGAAGACCTGATCTCACCAAATAAACAGAAACAGCTAAAACTGTGCATACAGATTTTCACCTTTTCTCTCCTCCTTTTAGGGCAATCGGACTGAGGAACTGCTTGCTAGAAATAAAAAAGGTGTTTGAAGGTCATTCACATTGTAGTTAATTTGCCTTATATTTTAATTTACGTGTTTTGAAAATGTGAACAACATCCAGATGGTAAGTTTTCCAATGGAGATGGATAAATTAATCAGAAGACATGCTACTATTCTGGCTTGTTCATAAATAATATCTAGTGTTTTAGTAGTTTTTAAGGGTATGCTACAAATGTGAATCAAGCTAGGACAACCCTGGTCATCTCTTGATAATGAGTCTGTGTTGACAGAATAGACAGCTTTCTCTTCTGTTCTAGGAGACAAATTGGAGGCTTCTGAAAATAGAAGATGGATTTCTGAGAATGAGGTAAGCAGCTTCTCCAAATGGACTCTAACCGAAGCCTGTATCAGCCATGCTTGCTAAGTATACTAAACTGTTTCTATGGGATCCATGGAGAGTTCCTGCAAGACCACTACTCTTGACATTTGGTGCTGTCCCAGTTGCAATAGTCTTCTAGGAAGAAAAATGAAAAAATTCTTAGTGGATGAGACAGGGATATTTTGGAGACTCTGCCAGCTTCCTTTTCTTTGGAAACACACACACAGAAGAACACAGGAGTAGGCATTGTCTGTCATATTTGTTCTGCACTCTGTTTGGGATCAACTAGAACAGTTATGACCTTCTAACCCAAGTTGGACCATTCAGGTTGTCTTTCCTAGGTATTTTTCACTAGGACCAATGCATAGTCAATGAATATCAATCCCAAATCTACCAAAGTAAGAAGTTTCAGGGACAGAAAAGCACCATACCATGAAGAGAAACTTATAGAAGATACAAAAGAAGAAACCAGAAAGATACAAACAGAAACTAAACAAGGGACAATGTCTCTGCAACCCCTTTCTAGTCCTATCTATACCCTTGAGTTCCACAAGATATTCTAACATCTGTATAATAAACTATCCTTTTATGTTTACACTGACTTGAATGGGATTGTTTCGTGCAAATCCTGAGTGCTAATATCAAAGCCACAGCAGATGAGAATATTCTGCTATCTGTGGTAACATGACTTCCTTTTATGATGGCTACTAGGCAACATAACATGGCGGCGAGCCTTGATGGTAAGGTATGTGCTTATTTGTGAATGCAATCATAATACCTCAGCACTCCCATTCCTCTGTTTGAACTGAATCATTTTTTTCTGATTGAAATAACAACAGGATTTAATGAGACCACATATTTTATAATGTGTTTGGTCATGCATTTTAGTTTTGTTTGGAATCAGAATCACTTCTCTCCCAGAATATGACAAATTAAACTATTAAAAATGTATAGGCAGTAATTAGTATACCATTGCCAGAAATGCAAGAATATTTTCTAGTATAATGTAGATGTCACTACAGAAAGTGCATTTTGAAAAAGATCACTTTAATATTAAAAATGCATACCTTTAAACAAGATATTAAAAGAGCATCTTTAAAAGTGGCTCTGCTTCCTATGGAGACTCTGCTCTACTTTAGAACAAAGAACATGCAGATCCTGACTTCCAGTAAACCACTGTCTTATCCTTTCAGTAATTAATGGATACTTTGATAGCAAGAAATCCTAAAGAACATTTTTCAAGCCTTAAATGCAGGCTGGGCTGATTCACACATAGCACATCTAAAATGATCTGGGGAATAAATAATCACGAGTTGCATACACTTGCCCAGAGTATTTGGGCACCAATCTAGACTTTTAACAAGGGATATGATTTTTAATTATAACAAGGAAAGTTACTTACTGAAACACAAAACATGTGCCTCTCTTCTAATCCCTTGTCCTTGGATGTCCTACACCTTAGCCCTATCCTGCAGATGCACACATACATTTTCTAGGTGAACATTCAACAAACCCTTTTATATAAGAAAAATTACATAAGTTGCAGGGCACATCTTTTGATGGGTTTGGGAAGTTGACTGATGAAGAAAGTTCCTATCATTGGTTAGGCCTCTGACTAGTTTAAAATCTGACTGAGTTAGGTAAATTTTTGTTAGATGCTGACCTTAAAGTATGAGTTGATACTCAAAAATACTTGAAGAAATTTGATTTGGCATGGCATAGAGACTTTTTTCTGGGGACAAATTATATTGAAGCAGACATTTGTGTTCAACCAAGATCATGAACATCTAAGAATGGTTGTTGAATGAGGTATTTCAGAGTTAATTTACTCTACTTAAGTGTACTGGGTGGAAACTGCAGTTTTCAGGGGAGGGGAAGGAGATGGGAGTAGTATTGCTGAGGCTGAACTGGAAGTGAAACTGTCAGTCACTTTCTATGGCCAGATTTAGTAGTGTTTAGGCAGTGCAGATCAGATTAAGGGGGAACCATACAGGCGACATTTAGGGTATAAGATGAAACACAGACCTCCCAACACTTATGATATTCTTCAGAGATTAGTCTACCTAGAAGGCAGATCTCTTCTGCCCTATTAATTAGTTATTTTAAAGTGTTTTATAGAGAAACCATTTTAGCTGCCTATACTAAGCTATATCCCCAATTTGCCCTATTCTTTTGCCATCCGGGAGAAAAACACCATGATAAATGGAAAATAACAAATCATATCTTTTAAAAGCAAGGGGTTCCTTTTCTCAAGAGAATATAATACCTGTGCTGACTCAGATCACTAAGAGTCTTGTTTTGACTCAGAAGTAATCACAAAGCTAATAGGGGCAGAACACAGTAGTAATAACTGCTACCATTTATTTGCCTATTTGCCAGGTACTCTGCCAAAAGCCACCAACATATATTCTTTGGTTTTATACAACAAATTTTTAACTAGGAACTTCATTCCCATTTTTCAGGTGAGAAAACTGAGTGTTGCAGAGGTTATAATTATGCTAGTTAGAGCAAAGGGTGGTCTGAGTACATACTTCCTTATATTAATCTTTGTGCATCTCAGATAAGCACCAAGAGGTGGTGGCCCTGGTAACTGTAATATTTTATTGACCTATAGAAAAGTCAACATACAAACAACATAAGAAGTATGTTGTTTACTAGCAAGTAAAAAAAAAAACACAGACAAGTAGTTAATTCAAAAAAAGAAAAAAAATTAATATAAAAACATTACATTTTCAATCTTTAAGCACAAAGTTTCTGAAAACTCCAAGAAAGAATAGATTAATCAAAGGCCAATGTTTAACACAGTCATCATCAAACCCTTGCATGGGATAAAAGTGTTTTAGTCTCAAAGATCAATTCCATTAGGACTATTTATGCAGTGACACTAGCAAATCTATGAGAAACAAACTGGTCTCACTTATACCATCGATTATCAAGCCTACGGCAGATAGTATTGTACACTTTAATGCATGGGTTGCAAATCATTTTTCTCTTTAATAACATACCCTTTATTGAAAAAGAAATCATTTAAGCATCATGACAATAAAACACTGCAATTTCTATTAACCTTTTGAAAAAGTTGTGATTAGAAATGTATCAGTAAAATATGAGAAAGGATCTAAAAATGATTTTGTCTTCTAAAAACCGATATTTGAGGAAGGCACGGTTTGAGGTTTTTCTCTTGTGACTGATAAAAATTAGGTGAATATTGAACTACATAGAGTCCATCTGAACAATTTATTTCTAAACAGATCAGTTTTCATTATACCTTTATGCCAGGACATTTATTATCTTTATATTAGTTCAAAAATTATTGTTCTGAAACATAGTGATTTTTAAAGATAGGTAGGTATTTGAGGGTAAACCTATTTGAATAACTGGGCTTGTATGAAAATAATTCAAAGGGAAAAAAATTCCTCTGTAATGGTTATACTTTACATTTTTCAGGAAAATAAAAACTTGGAGCCATTTGAAGTTGTATTTTAAAAACAAACCACCTCAACTCAAAAATAATAGAAAATTTGGCTACTGTAGTCAAACAAAAATAGTCATCATCAAAAGAACCAAAAAGTGATTCCCATCATAATGAATTGAGATTTTCCTAAAAAATAATTGTAGCTAGAGGAACACAATCATCCTTAAGTCCTTTCTTGTCCTTCTGTCAAGGTTGCAAAACTAAATTCTTAACTCCAAAGCAAAATGTAAAGCAAAGTTCCCCATAGTAACATTAGTGCATCTGCTTCAAGATGTGTGTTGCTATAAATATGCATTCAGACCTATAATTTTTTTTTACAATAAGTTCTTCTCTTAAACACAGAGGTGGGTAGTGACAGCTAAGACACCACATATTAAAAATTTTTAGAGCTTCATCCCACTCCCTGTTACAGTGTCTAACTCTGACTTCACTGCCCACATATGAAAACCTTCTGGTCGAACTCCCAGCCTATTACATAAACATCTCCCTTCCAACGGGTCACAAGCATGACTTTCACACTCAGGAAGATAACTATCATGCTAATAAACAAGAAATTGCTAAGATTAGGTCAAAATGATAGAGGTAGAAACCTGCTTTTAAAGACAGATTACTACTGAAAGTATGGTAACTTCCCATTATCTGATACTGGTAAATTTGAGTTTCATGTCAAAGAAAGCAAAACAAACAGCTATTCATGATCCTAGGTGCACCAACATGAATGCTAATGTAGAGCACTTACAAATCTACTGAACTTGAATTCATCAATTGTTGATCAATCCTTATCAGGCAAGATGTAAAGGTTAAGGAAAAGAAGACTTGCACCCAAAACTTTTCATTTTCTTTTTTCAAATATCCACCATATAAGGGCAACTAAAGGTGAAATGGCCACAAAATAATTCACAGAGAAGTGGATAAATGGGAAAATCCATACAAGGTTAATGAAACTCCTATCAACTCTGGTTTGAGTCAACTTTGCACTCCATCTCAGCTTAAATGCAGGTAGCATAGGTGTACCTAAGTCAGATGGAATGAAAACCAAAACCAGTTAATGAGAGGAACAGAGCCAAATGCTCTTTTTGAAGTTGCCTAACTAAAAATATGCCATATTTCATTTTTGCTAGTAAAATACTAGGCATTGAAAAACTAAATTACATCATGAAAAAGTGAAGATAGGAGATCAATGATAGCATCTTCAGAGAAGGAACTCATTCATTACTACCACCAGTTTGAGTTACACCAAAGTATTAAAGTAAAGCAAAAGGCCTAGGAAATTAATGAGAGTCTCTAGAGAGAGTCGGTAACAAAGATCTCTTCAAGCAATCTGTCTCATTCATCTTTCCCAAAATGACCAAAGTTAGACTTCTTAGAACATCTGCATGTTTGAGCAAACAATTATGGTATTTACTGAGATACAATTTTTACTGAAAAGTCAAGCATTTTTCTCTATAGATAAGGTTAATAACACCAAAATGAAGGATTATTGCACAGTAATCTGTAATCTCACTATTTTTGCCTAGCCTTATAGTCATCCAGGGTTTACTATCTCAAACACTCTACAACAGAGTGCTTTTCTGTAACATTTACCATAGACCAGTAAAGAAGACTTTAACCTCTCCATAGGCAATACCTGATGCAGCCTGTGGTGGCTTTGGGTCTCAGAACATTTTCTATTGATCAATATCAGTCTCCAAACCAAAAAGAGCAGATTTTTTGAGATTTTACCTAAACTACAGAAAGATTTTTGGTCATCTTTGATACATGTACCTGGAAATATTTTTTGTTCGTTCACCTATATCTAGAATCAAACAAAATGAGCATGGGAGAGGAAAGGTACAAATATTCAAAAACAGTATTTGGAGAAACGCATGGCAATAGGAAAGATTCCAAACCAGATGGCACATTTGTCATTAACTTTAGAAGAAAATTCACTGGAGAAAGGAGATGTAAAGAGAAGTGGGAGAAACAGATCTTTGGCTAAAAAATGTTGCCTGTGGCCACCAAGTGGGGAAATAAACATTTGTACTACTAGTGTACAAGCACATGAACATGTGAACATGGTGTATGTCATCACAGTTCTGTTTTCATTGGTTTCACTTTTAAATCAAGGAAAAGCACTGATGTTTTCATGGGGACAATGAAGATAAAATCCATTATATTTGTTCATTTATTTATAGAGAAGGTTTACTCAAGGTGTAGGTAAAAATTACATACAGATATAATTTACTCAAGAGATATAGACATTGTTGCTGTTATTTTCTGTTTTGTTACATTATGTTAAACAGGTAAATTAACCACAACATATACACAGTAAACTAAAACATAGGAAAGTTAAACTTTTTGGGAAAAGTTGTAGACGTTTGGGTTTAAATTTAATTACTGAAGCTTCTTCTGAAGTAATGAGTTCATCTGGTTTTGAAATGACAGTCTTAATGAAAATGAAAAAGGAAGGTTACAGAACAAATTTTTTAAAAAAGAAAAGCCACGGGAGAAAAAAAAACAAACCTTCAGCTAAATGCCGTATAATCCCAAGAAATCAATTACCCATCATTATTATCTAAAACAATAGTTTTAAATCTAGCCCACAAGCCTGAGACAGACACAGCAGATGAACAACCAAGAGAACCAGTGCATGCGAGATGAGAAACAACTGTAGAGACACGATGTCACCATGCACACTCATGTGCTCACAGGGCCAAGAAGTCCTGGTACTTCATTTTGGAGATGCCTTCAAGGAGAGCAACACCCCCTCCCCACACTACGGGAGAGAAGAGGATGACGAAAGATGGTGTAATCGGCCCCACATCAAAGCTGCAAACTGAGGCAGAGGAGATGATCTTCAAAGGCCATTCACAGATGCCTGTATTCACAGAGAACCTTCTTGACCAACACTGGCTGGGGGCGAGATCCCTTAAATCTGACACCAGAGCCATAAGGAAAAGCAGCAAAGCAATGGAGATGGGACTAGAGAAGACGGCCTGCAGCAAAAAAACATGGACAGATCACAAATGAATACAGACTGGCCGCCCAACGCAAATGCAGACTTAGACTGAAAACCTACCACTAAGGCTCGCCTGGTTCCAACAACACAGTCCCTCACCCAGTGAAAGGACACTGCCACAGGAAAGAAAGAGACTAATGGACTTAACACAGACTAGTAAACAACAAAGAGTAGGGTTTGAGAGAATGGAAGGGGCACTAGAGGGAGGAGGGAGGGGAAGGTATCCCAAAAAAACACTTACAGAGGTTGTGATCTAAAACACAAAATAAATAAAATTTAAATTTAAATTAAAAAAATTAAGACAATAGTTTTATTTTTAAGTAATAATAGTTCCACAGAAAAGCCACTTATATCATATATACAAATGCCTTTGAAATGCTAGTGCTATTGAGTTTATCTTAAGCTGTTGCTAGGTGAATTTAGGTCCAAAAGGTGTAGCATTCCAGCTCTTAGCAAATCGATTTACTAATCCACCCAAGACTCTTATCAATTCTGGAGCCAATCTTTTCTAACTATCACCACAAACCAGGGTTCCATCCCCATTCATAAGAACATTAGACATGTCAAATAAATAGAAAGTCTTATTCAAATCCTAGTTCCCTGCCAGTTCTGATCTCCTCTTCCATCCTTCACACCATAATCTACTTAAATTGAACAAAGCCTGTTGGGCAAGACAGCTGAACTTTCTACCCTCTCCTGACCGATGGAGGGTGACAAGCATTGTGTCTGCCAGTCAGTGTGTCAAAACAAAAAGTCCATCAATATTGATTCTTGTTTGCCAACTGCTAGCACTCGATTGCCTAAAAGATAGGAGATTCTGTGAACTTGCTACTGCAAACCTAAGCTAGAAGACTTAAGTGTTTAGATTAACAAATTAAGATAAAGAGTATAGTAGGTTTTTTAGGATTTTACTGAAAAAATTAAATAGACACAGATAACATTCAAGGTGCTGTCCTTGACACTGACGTTATAGATATTAATGAATCAATATGGTCCCTGCCCAATGGATGCTGGCAGAATAGTCACAGCAATCTATACTCTGAGTTTTCAGAACTCTAGAAAATTTAGGAGACTAGTAAGACTAGTAATGAGATTGTGGGCAAAATTTTTAGTATTCCATACAATAAACATAAAAGATAATTAGTCCTAAAGAAAACAATCAGTTCTTTTTACTCTAAATTCTTTAATATCTGGGGATTGAGGTGGGAAGGAGATGACCACAAAACAATTCCACTGTCTGAAAGAAGGATAGTTTGAAAAATAAAAATATATTTTTACATAAAAATTCACAAGCAATTTCTGGAGGTTTATTAGCTCCGTATTGGAAACTTGCATGCTGGTGGGAGAAAGCAATCATTATTATTATTACAGTTTCAGAAATTATATATAAAAGCACTGATTTACATTATCATATAAGACCAACCTAATTAACTTCATTTAACATTCTGAACATTCTTAATTCACGAAGCGGAAGGGAGACACCAAGCTGTAACACAAAGAACTTTAGCTCTAGTATTAAACATTCTGCATACGAGACTAATTAATTGCCAATTCCAGCCCAGCAGTAAGCTGGGATGGATGAGAGTGTATCTGACATCAAAGGAGGGTCTACTTTAATGTATACTTACGCATTTTTGTATTCTTCAGAGATTTCCAACTTCTTTTTAAAGTTAGAAGTTCTGATGAATGCTGGCTTAAAGCCAAATCAAACAGTATTTAGACAACTGCTACCTTTCCCCTTCATGTTATACAGCTTCCGAGAGAAGCTCAGGTTATCCAAAGTAGATTTTTTACATAGTAATTCCATGGTGTTTATCACAGGAAAATGGAAAGTGCCCAAATGCCCATCAACAAGGCATTGCTGAAAAGAATAATGACACATTTATCCTGAATAAAGCAGCAAACAGAGGAGATGATCCGCAATGGCCATTCAGATGCCTCTACCCGTGGGGAAACTTCTTCACTGACAATGGCTGGGGGTGAGGACCCCGAAACCAGACATCAGAACTATAAATTGAAGAAGTAGCAAAAGAGCACAGAGAATGGAGTGGAGAAGACATCCAGCAATGAGAAGACATTGATAGACCTCAAATGAGCACAGACTGGCTGCCCAACACAAGGTTAAGACTGAAAACCTACCATCACAGTTTGCCCTGTCCCAAGAACACAGCCCCTCATGCAGTGAAAGGACACTACCACAGGAAGGAAAGAGACTAATGGACTTAATTTAGATCAACAAATAACAAAAACAGCTGGGTCTGAGTGAATGGAGGGGACTTCAGGAATAGGGGGAGACTGCCCAACAACCATTTACCAATGTTGTAATTTAAAGAATGGAAAAAAAAAAGAAAAGAAAAGAAAAAGCAACTATTATTGATCACTTACTATCTGACATTAAATTAAGTGCTTTATAAATATTGTACTTTTATTTACTCCAAAACTGTCAAGTTGATGTTCATATTAAATATCAGTTTACAGATAAAGGAATGGGTTGAACGGACACCCCCAAGTCCCACAACTAATAAATAGCAGTGACAGGATTTGAATCCCAGTAATCTGGCTCAGAGTCTGAACTATACAGCCTTTCAATATGTTAGAGACAGCCATTTGAAGGAAGACTTGCATCGTCTAGTAAGTGGAAAGTCTGTACAATTATGTACAACATGTTGCTATTTCTAAAGAGTATAATGCTTGTAAGAAAAACATATGTCCTTAACTCATATTGTTTGAATATATTTTATAATGAATATATATTACCTTGATAATCAAGAGTATAAAACTATTTGCATTTGGAAAAAAACATTTTTTTATGCTTTCAGATGCTGCCTTTGTACTCGTTTCTGCTTAGAAAAATAGGGTCTCAGAAATGACATTAAATTAGATTCATTGTTCTGTTATTTTTTTCTCCAGTCTTAAAGTGAAATGCATGAATTGTGAAAATCTGTAGAATGTAGAAAGATACAAGTAAGAAAATTAGATTTCATTTTTAATGGTGTGAAGATTTCAAAGTACATAAAGTGTCCACAATGTGAAGTGATTAGATTATAAACATATTCTTTTTCTTACTTATTGTATTTATACCTCCCATACCCCCTGACAAATATTGGAAGAAAATAGATCAAAATTATAATAGTGATTCCTCTGTGTTCCAGAGAAAAAGGCATCTAAATTCAACTACTAGGCTTCTTAAATGATTTGTACCAGGGCATTTGGAGATTCTACTGAGATTTCTCTCATGATAACTCTCTTCCATCAGTTGTCTTATCTGAAGAATAGAGATGCTGGCTATTAACTGCTGATTCTATAAAAAGATACATTCAGTAAGTGATGATTAAATGACACAATGCATGTCATTTTGCTCAAAGTGAGATCATTATAATATTGGTGAGAAAAAGAATTGATTCCTGGTCTTGGTCAGTGACTGTGGAAATGGTCACTTTTCCCATATCTGCATGGGTTTTCTCCCAGAGCGCTAGCTTCCTCCCACACCCCAAAGGCACTCACAAGAGGGTCCCTGACTTGTCTTAGTTAGTTGTGTGGGTGTAGGTGTGAATGAGTCAGAAGGGTGTCCTGTCCAGGGTGAATTTCTGTCTTACAACTGGCGCTGCCAAGAGAGGCTCAGCTCAGGCCACCTGGGATCCAGAGCTGGGATAAGGCTGTTGGGAAATGAGTGAATGAATACAAATGATTGTTTAATATTATAAATATCTGAGTTTATATTTAAAAATTTGATGTTTCTTGACTCTCATTTCTATTAATTAGCCTATAGGAAATTTTGTTTTGTTATATGTTGTTTTGCTTAAAGTTACATATTACAAAAACTTAAGGATGACATAAAGTAAAAACTAACTACAGTGTGTACTCTGTAAGTTCACATAGTAAGGGCTTTTAGTAAAGCTAAATAGCATTATTAACCCAAGAAGTGTTTTTGACAGCAGAACTATGGGAGAATATCATTTACTTCTTGATACCTGATTCAAGAGGTCCTTACAAAGACTAAGAGAATTCGATTTGGAAAATTCTCCCTGGGAAAGTATATGTTGCTGGCCTGGGCACTCTGCCTGAGCTATAACCAGTTTCTACAGAGGTGTCAGCTTCTACAGGCCCTGGTTCTATCCCGGGCCTTAAAGTTAATCCTTCTGCCATGAGAATCCCTTTAAAAATACCAGAACCCATTACATTCTATCCACAAACTATTGCTCGCTTCCAGCATTTGTTCTCCAGATGTGGAAGGCTCATGTACCACCAGTGCCCTCTAGCTCTCCTCTCTCCAATTCATACCATCCCTCACATGTACCCTGTCTGGGGCTCCTGCTTCTCCAGGCATCCAGACATCCCCATGTTGTATCCCCTCAGTTTACCTCCTTTTGATCTTATTTTTACAGATGTCTTGCCCTTTGCTAGCTAGCTATCCACAGAAGCAGGACCTAATGGGTCTTACTAATGAGTTCAAGACAGATAAGACAGTATCTTGCTATTCTCCTTCATTGACAATTGAATAAGCAGCAAAACCTTAATTCAAATGGAGGAATTTTAGGCACATTTGAGATTGATTTAGTAAACCACTCCAAGAGATTGGTTTACTGGAAAAATGAGACCTTCAAGCCCACCATATACAAATCATCTATGATTTGACTCCAAATTTGGTTCCTATTGTGGGAATCTAATAAATTTTGGAAGGAAGATGATTATCTGAATATAGAGAGCATGGTGTTTATATTAGGAAAACACAGCATTTTATTTGACTGTGGGAAAAAAAAGATTGTCAATTACGTGTTCTTGTTTTGTTTTTCATTTGCCACTAATTAGGAATGAATGAAAATTGCCTGGATTTGATTTTGGAAAAATGGAAAAAAAAATGCCTGTCTGATTTTGATCTATATTCTGGTAACATTCACTCTGCTGGTCTTAGGTTCCAGGAGTTCAAGGAGCTGGTTTATCTTATTCACTATGAAATCCCCAAATGCTTACAGAAGGTCAGGTTCTCAAAACAAAAGGTGGCATTGGTCTGGAGGGTGGAGCAGAGGAGAGGACTTGGCAATTTTCTAAGTCTTTACACATGGACACTGGCCAGTTTCCAGTGAATAAAGCTACAGAGAAACTCAACATGCACTTCTCAGGCCTCCTGCCTTAGTTATGAATGAAACTGATAATCTCAATCTAAAATTCCCAAGGTACGCCTTTTAACTCTGCTACAGTAATTGCTCGTGTACATATTAACAGTTCTCAAAAACCTGGACCTCATTGACTAATTGGAACAATCTGTCTTGATATGTAGATGTAATGGTTGTTAATGTAAGAGCTACGCTCTGGAAGAATAGACCTTGAAAAGATCATTTTTTGAGCTGCACGACTAACCTTTGATGCCACAGCAGGAAGCAACAAGATGAATGTGCTTATTTAGGAATAACCAGTTGATACGGGTCTTTCACATCCTTACCATTAGAAGTGGATTTGGGTGAGGATTTAACTTTTTAAATGTCTTTTTAATGAATGAAATAAAAGTTTTCATTCTCAGATATTAGACTTCTTACCTTTTAAAGCACTGAGACAACAAGATAGAGACACAATAGAAGAATGCTGCTTTCTTCCATGTGTTAATTACTGCTAACCCTATTATGGTACTGTTTCCATGAGCATCAAGCAGGTGAAACTCAGCAGTGAATCAGACAGACAGACTCCTCTCTCCTTTGATGCTTACAAGCAATGTGTGGAGGTAGGGGAGTGGAAGGCGAGTTAATAAATATGTAAACAAATCAATAAGTAATTTCAAAAGCTGAAAACGTTATGTAGAAAATTAAACTGGAAAAAAAAGTGAGAGGGGAGAAAGCATGTAAGGTAATAAGGCAGAGAAGAGATACTCAAGGAGAGAACATTCTGGACAGGAAACAACTAGTGAAAAGGAAGTGGGAAGAATTAGGAGTGGGGAAAACAGAAAACAAATCAAGTAGAAGCTTGACAAGACAAGAACTTTGGGTTTAACCCTGATTGGTGAAGCAGAAAGCTAGGAAAAAGATATAGGCATTCAGTTTGGAATGGGATACCCGAAGCCCCAAGTCTGTTTGTCAGCCTAATTGAGAAACACGAGGCTGAAACTAGGGGGGCTCCCTTTCACCTCCCCCCCAAGTCTAAGTCCATTACTAGTCTGATTGTATAGTTCAGAAGACAAACACGATGGCACAAATGATAAGCAATGGATCGAGGCTAGTTTTGGTAAGGTAGGCCAGGTAACATGGACAAAATTCGGTGGGCCTGAGTAGCCCAGGAGATCCCACTAACTCATTAGCCTAGGAGACCCCTGTGGGCCCAACCAACCAGCAAGAGACACAATGTGGAGACAACAACAACAACCCACCACCCACTGATTACTAACTATGCCATGTAAGTACCTACTTCTTGCCACCTCAGTGGCCACCATTTGGGAACCCTCTCCATCTGGAGAGCTGTCTTGTCCACTTGTCACCTCACTGAGTTACCTACATGGGACCCCTCTCTGCCTGGAAAACTTTTCTGTTCTTCCTACTTAACTATTAATAAATCTGCTTCTCTGTGACTTTGGTCTTAACACTAAATTCTTTCTTCGCTAAAGACAAGAACCAAGAAAGAGACTGCCTGGTGTCTTCAGACTCCAGGTTTGCTCTTCCAAACCAAAACTCATTAGCATGTCCTGCACTCAAAACAATAAGAATGTCAAAACCATCTCTCCCATAAGCTACCATCAATGTCTCTTGAAATATTATAGCTATCTTCTGACTTGAATGTCCACAGTTGTCTCAGCCAGAGGGATCATTTTAAAGCATAACCTGGATAATGTTGTTCCCCTGCAAGAACAATCAAAGAACTCCTATTTCTCCTGCAGTAAAGCCATAGAACCTCCCACATTTTACAAGTCTCATTTCCTCTGCACCTGGACTATTTTGCTGATTACAACTCCTTTAACTCTATCCTTGCTTGCTCGAACAGGCCAAGGTACTACCTCAGTGCCTTATCACCTGCTGCTATAAAAGTCCTTTGAGGTAGAGTTATACAATCCCACAAAGAGCAGGTTCTAAGGTTGCTGCTTAAGCATGGTTATAATATTTCAGCTCACACCCATCCTGACAATAAGTATATCAAAATAAAATTATGGAGGAAAAGGTAATGGAAGAGGAGAGATTGAGAAGCAGGAAGAAGTTGAGAAATGGCAGGAGATGATCATAGAATAAATTTTCTTTTACTCCATGCCTACCTTCATCAAAGAATAGTGAACACTGAGACATAAACTAAGAAGATTTTCGAAACACTGAACTTTATAAACCAGTGCAATAAAGGTTTAATAGCGAGATTTGGAATTCAAAGGTGTATCTGGGATTTAGAGGTTATTTTACTATATCCCAAATATCTTTCAAGTATTAACCTGAGTTTTAAAGCCTTCTCTTCTAATACAACCTCAAACATTCAAGAGATGAAATTTGTATTTTCAAATAAAAATAGGGTTTTGGTGAATTTGCCCAGCTGGTCTCTGTATATAGCAGGGAAAGTACCCAGAGCAGTATCCGTGATCAACACAAGGTCAGGACATGCAACCTGGACAAGAATTAAGGATTTCTTCCTCGTTCAATTAAAGGGAAATACTATGAAATTCTATGCTTGGTATTTAAAGGGAAGAGACAAATAGACTTTATTTCAATTGTGACTGCTTTCTATTCCTTATAAATCTTTCTGACTGTCCTTTCTGAGTAATGGTGGCACTAAAAAACTTGCTAAAAGCTTTAGATTTAAGATGACTTGAAACCTTCCTTCTCATATTTTGACAGGACCAAAAAAAAAAAATAGTGGGGTTGGGTGATATTCTGAGCCATATACCCATAAATCCGCTTGACCTAAAAGTAAAATACATCTGATCTGGCCCCCGAAGTTTTGACCTTCCCAACACAAAGGTGTCCCCAACCTGCTTTATTTGAGCCCCTGGTTGGGAAATGTATTCTAAAAAGAATAGCACCAGGAACAAATGCTGTAAAAATAGACATACACACTGAGGAGATGGAAAGATGTCAAAGAAAAACACCACATATAGGTGAAGGCTACTCAGTGACCAAATCACATTGCAATACATAACTACTGAGTATATTTTTCATTGCAGGAGAAAAAAATAAGAAAGTGATCAATAATTTCATATGAAAATTTCTCCTGAAGAATTTCTGTTAGTTTTTTTGACTAGATTATTATCTAAATTCTAACATTGCAATCTGTAACTCTTAAGTTGCACATTTTTGGGGAATAGTTACCAACAGTTACAAGAGGCCATTAAACACTGAAGTGTGGACAGTCTAAGTCAAGATGAGTTGTGAATGTAAAATACACCAAGTATTTCTAAAGTAGTGCCCCAAAAAAAGGAATGTAAAGAGACCTCAGCAATAACCTGTAATAGATCATATGTTAAAAAATTAATTATATGTTGAAATAGTAATATTTTAGTGTATTAGGGTAAACTAATTGATTAAATTCTTAAATGATTTTATAATAATTCCGACTGTTATATACATTTTGTAAAATAAATTATTGAAAACCAAACAAAATTGTTTCTTTTAAGCTTTTATAATGTGGCTGCTGAAAATTTATAGTGCAATGCTAACATTATGTGTTCTGATAGACTTGCTCCTTGCTTTATGTCATTAAAATGTGGTGAATACTGATAAGCATATAGTGTTTTCTATAGATATCTTTAGGCAAAAGTTAATGACATTTTCTTTCCCTTTCACTTCTCCATAGTCCTGGCTCAGCCATCTCTGAATATCATAAGCCCTTTGGTTTTTTCTTTGTTGTTATACAACAAGCAGGAGTTTAAGACTCCAACAGTTATTTCTCCTGCATCAGTGATTCTAAAAACAACCTAAAGCGATAAGAAAAACAATGAAATGGCTTATCAAATAAAAAGAATGCTGATTAAGATTTTGGCGACATTGAAGTCTAGATTCTGACTTACTTAGAGTAAATCTCAGAAAGCCATTTACCTTCCCAAGTACAGTTGTCCCATCTTTAAGACGGATACTGTGAAAGGACCTATCTCTTAAAGTTGATGAGAAAATTAAATTAGGTAACAGCTGAAAGATATCTGTCACAGGAAATGCCTAGTAAATGGTATCTAGTATCATGATGAGAATCACAACCACCAGCATGACCTCCAACATCATCATGGTCACCCTCTGCATTTTCTGGCTGAGTTCTACACCACTCCAGGTCATCACGTTTCTATATTGGGAATGGCTCCGATTTAACCAGGTTTTCTTTACAGAGTGTGTCACCTGCTTGTCTGTAATTCTCAGTATAAGCCAATCGGTTATCAGTCACCACATGTCAGTGACACATCATCAAAGAGCCCTGAGCCAGGTTCACATGTAAGGCTTACTGCGTGTTGAGGACTGTCAGATATCATGGAAATTATGCTTCAGGGAATGAGATTGCTTTTACTGTACAAAACCAGTTCCCCATCTTTCTTCAACCAGGCGTGAATCTCCAGTGAGCAAACGCTAAGTACCACGGCCTCCTCAAACAGTCTTAATTAATGCAGGATATACACATAAAAGATCAGCCAGATGGAAATTAAATATTTCACTAGTAAAGGATGAAACATTCTGCTCCAAAATGGAATCTTTATCTCAATAAAATCATTAATGAAATTTCAATCAGTTCCCTTGCCATTTGATGAAAGTCCACTACAGAGGAAAACACAATGGTAGGACAGAATAGTAAACATAGAGAACCAATCACTTTAACATTTCCAGTGTTCCATTCCTGGGCAGGAGAAGGAAAATGAGCAATGCTATGGGCTCCATGGGCAATATAGCTCACAAAGCAACTTGTGAGACAACCTGTAACAATTCCAGGAATTTACAAGGCAAGGGCCAATCAGAGTGAAAGGAAAAGCATGATATTGCAACAGTCATTTTGTACAGAAAAAGTCTCAATCTCCCTTTTCAATGGTTCTCGCTAATGACAAAGCAAGTCAGGATCAAATTCCTAAAGACACTAAATTATTTGTTTTGTGATCAAGCTAGGATGGTTTTATAAATTTCAAGGTGACTGAAAATTAGAATCATCATTGCAATTCTCTGAAATCCTTTACTTGAATAGGAATCTATTTCTAACAAGGAGTTTGGACTAAAGGGGAAGAGGTGGGAGTTAAAAACTCATTTTCAAAAGAACAGCATTAGACACAACAAAGGAAAAGGACATTGATGACAGAAGTTTGGAAAAACAATGGGATAAACAAAGGTAGAGATTGCTTTAACAATCTTCATGGGCTTTAACAGGCCAATATAAAAAACAAACCTTCAAGAGTGATTACAAATGGCCTGACTTATTTCCAGCAAAAAAGAAGGGGTCCATAAAGGGGTGTTAGGTGAACTGACTATTTCATACTCTAAAGTATCAAGGAACAGTGGAGTAGCTCCATCTCTAGATGGACTTGTCTGCATCAGAGCTGAGGAGCAGCCTCCCAAGCTTGGATGGAGAGAGAGCAAGGCTGTATGAGGCATCTGTGTGTGTCACTTCACCTGGGAGGATAGCCATGCAGGTCACCTAGGGCATAATCCACAATCTGATGCAAGATAATCATGCAGCCAGAATATAGGAGAAACATGAAAGAAGCAAGGTCCATTTCATAAAATGATAGGCAAATCATTAGATTCTAGGCAGGAAGGGAGCACCTCACTAAACAGGAAGGGAGCACCTAGCTAAAACTGGAAGGAATACAGGAGTAAGTCAAGGCAACTTACATAAGAAACGGATACTGGACAAGAAGGCAAGTACTGACCCAAACACTAAAATGAGACTGAACCACAGAACAAGGTCAGCCTAAATCCAGAAACTTTTTGCTCCTCGGTCAAATCCTAACTTTGATGAAGAATACTGTACAACAGCATGACAAAATATGGAGGGGATGAAAGTAGTACCTGAACACATCTACCAGTAGACAAATAATTCAATGAGCTTGTAACCTAGTGTAATTAACCCATGGTCTTTGGGACATAACCCAGTGGTGTCACCCTATGAACCCAGTTTTAAAACGCAGTCTATAATTTCTGTGATTTCTATAATTTCTATGATTCTGATGCAAAGACTAATTCAATGGAAACCCAGGTGTGATGAGGTGTGAAGTTACTTAGAATACTGACATTTTCCCACTTCTGTAAATATTTATTTGCATGCCACAAAAATATTAATGCATTCATGGGGTACAGTCCCAAAGCTGACTACATGGCCTCTGTAATATATATGGCATATGTACCATCATACCTTTTTAAAAGGACCCTGAATGCTCAAAACATCTGGCCTCAAGGGTTTCAGCTGAGGAATTATAGACCTGTACCATATGGTAATGTGCACATCATATATATTAGGAAAAAAATATCTTTGCTTCTATTCACTTGCAAAGATGCTCTAAACAGCACTGAAATGAACCAGCTGTGAGTTTCACTAAAAAGGGCACACACAATCAATTTGGATCATTTAAGCTTATTGAAAACTTTAATTCATAAAGCACCAGTAAGTCTGAATCAACAACTCCTGCAATCTCTTACTGTAATAAACAAGATTTTAATTACCTCCGACAACAAACATGCAATGAACCTGCACTTTTATGGAGTTCTTAGTGGTTTTATCTGGAGTTTCCAGTCTGCATTAACTCCAACTTCAGTTATTAGTGGAAGTACTGCATAATGGAATTATGCTGCATGAACCCCTTATTCAAGTTACCATTACAGAATAGGGAGTGAGTGTGGGATATAGAGAAATTTCAGGATAAGGTAGGAGCTTGTCAGAGATAACAGGAGTTGAACAGAAGACACTAAGTCCAGTAGGAAAAGCAGGGGTGTGAGATCAAGTCCCACTGTTTCAATCCCTGGAATGTTCTGAGTCTTTTGACTTTAAGGGCACTTAAGTGACATCTGCATGTGTGTAATGTGTGTAATATAGTTTTGCCATGTGTGTAATATAGTTCCAAGTTTCAAGGATTAGTGTGATAGAACATTTTTAAGATGTTATTATCCTGCCTCTGAAAATGGTCACTGATGTCTTTTTATTCCTTAATAAAGTATCACTAAATATTCCTTACCTGAAGGCTTTCACATATCCCTGTTCTACCTGCAGGCTCCAATTCATCTTTTCCATCGTAATAAAGACTGCTGTCTCTAAAGGGCTTCCATCTCCTGACAAAATATCCTTCCCCTTAAATGACTGTATCACAACTATAATCCTACATAGGTTTTTGCACAACTGCTTGTTCAATTTCTATGTTACCGCTAGAATATAAATACCATGAGGATGGGGACCACGTCTTTTTGTTCATCTCTTTAACCCAGTGTTGCACAACACAAGGCATTTTAGAAAAATGTGTTAAAAAGCAATGAATAAAATTGAATAGTAGGAGGTGAGGGTATCTGAGGAAGCAATTTGGGTGTTGCCTCTTAGGCATTGTTAACTGACTCCCACTTTCTTTTCTAACTTTAACTGAGCTTTAAGGGGTGTTGGCTATTGAAGGACTTTGTTTGTTTTTATAAAGACTTATTATTTTTTTTTATTAGATTGGATGTTCTGAAATTCAGGAACTACAAGGCTGAGTCCAGGATTTCAGCCAGGAAAATGCGGTGAGGTCTTATTTCTGGATGTGTACAAAGTTGTTATAGATGACCTCAAAGAATTCTTGGGAAGCAGCAAAGCCTACAAAGTTGGGTTTGTTGTCATTTAACCTCAGAGAGCAAATCCAGATTCTTGTGGGACATGAGCTTAAAACGCAACCTGTGGAGCTCGAGTACCCACGCAGTCTCTGAAACAGCCAAGGTCATAACTTGACCGCAAGTGGAATCTAAGGGAACCTGGATGAATGCTCTTACCCACAAGGCAAGGTGCACTTCCCCTCTAAAACCACAAGAGGATGGAACAACTTCTCAAGTACTGTCCTCATTATTCAAATATATTGAAAATTACACTGCTAAAGGAAGGCTCCAGTCCACTAAATATTGAGCTCAATTTCGTAACGGGGTATTCTGGGCTGGAGCTAGTCTATGAATTGGGATGCATCCCTGGAGTCTTGTAGCATACCACAGCCTACAATGGTGACATCTGAAAATATGGACATAATTTCTCCAAACAACAATTAAAATTATATTCTACCAATTCCAGCACAATCTACAAGGACTTTTCTCTGACTCTCACACACAGTGTATACAAGACAAGAAAGTAATGTCCCCACTGCTGATAAATAACTATATGATAAATTAAAATTTTCTCACCCTCACTTTAATTTCTTGGAAGGCAAATGTAGTTATGTGGAAAGCAATAAACCAAGTCTGAGATGATCAGACAGTATAAAATTCTCAAGGATAGCTAGTGTTAATAAAGAACTCAAATAAAGGAATTTAGCAGAAACTATTAAAGACATGTTTTGGGCAGAAGAATAACTTTTCCACGCATATTTTAAAGTTTGATCCCATTACCTTTGATCTTTGAAACTCAAATCTGCCAAATATATACACTAAGCAATTTAACATGTTTATCATATTAAAAAAAAAAAAAGGTATGAACCAGATGGGCTCCTATAAGGAACCCAATTAAGGCAGGCTTATAATTTTCTATTACTTAAAAGGAGTAAATTCAAACAACTTGGTCAAGCAATAAGTCTGGGCATTATAGCTACAATAGACACTTAGTTTCTGAATTTAATGGCATACTTTGGGTAAAAGCAAACCCAAACATTACATTTAAATGAATACTTTATCATTATGATAGAAATACAAATCAAAATCACAAGGGGATTCCACCACAAACGTAAGTATAGTCTATGTTAAAAAGAACAGGAACAACAAATGTTGGCAAGGGTGTAGTGAAAAAGGAAATCTCATACAGTGTAGGTGAGAATATAGACTGTAGGCCTGTAGAGGATAACTGGAGCTTTGGAATTAGGCATGGTATGATTAAAATACACTTGTAGAAATCGTAAAATACCAACTTTATAACATTTTACAACATTTTATGCAGTGTTGTAAGTCAATGTTGCTTTAATTAACTTAATTAAAAAAATGTTTTCCAAAGAAAATATTTCCAGCCTTTGCATTTTTTTAGAATCAAATGGCAGAGCAGGTAGTCTTATCTAATATTAAGGGATGTGATAGAGTTCCTAATGTCTAGCAACACAGGTCTCCTTTCCAAAGGTGGTTGTCGAATTAACTTTGCAAATTTTTAAGCAGGGTCTTTTGTTCCAAATGGTATCAAACACGTGCCAAATGGCATCAATTTGTTGAGTCCTTTAAGCGTAAGGCTTTGGAACAAAACTGGTGGAAAAAACTAACCTTTAATTCACACTGTTAATGGTAGCTATCAGTAAGAACAGAAGGGAAATTCCAAATTTTAAAATGTGATGTGATTTTGCTTCTAGGAATCAAATGTTCCAAGTTGAAATAAAAGAAAGCCAAGATTTCTAGGAAATGATTTTAAGGGAAAAGGAGTGCCCACTGAGTCGAAACCAAGTCATGAGAATACTAATTAGTGTGAGGAGGACTGGAAATCTCACAAAGAGAAGAATTCTAATACAGGAGAACTTTGGTACTGAGAGTTTGTCAGCTAAACCAAAAATAGTAGGAAATATTTTTCGGAGTAGTTATCTCGGTTTCCCCAGCAATCACAGATAAGAAACAAATTTACATGTGAATATAAACAGGTGTAAACAATGAGACAGGACAGATTTTTCTCAAGCTACAGGGATTTTTCACCAAAAGTTTTTCTTGGATGCCTAGAGGGTACGTGAATGACCGTGAGGAGCTACGGGTGAGTAATGAGATCTTGTGAAGCATATGAAAACCTGTTTATAGATATACACACATAATTTCTTTACGGGGGAAGTTTCAAGTGTTCAGATTCTCAGTAAGTCATAATAGAGAAGCTATAAAAACACTGAGTTGAAAACTTTCCTTTGCCCTTGGCAGGCTACAACTCAGACAATTATCCAGCCATTCCATGTTTAAAGTCTAGCCATAGACCTGGACAAGTACACGTACAGTGATTGTCAAATTTGTAAGACTTAATCATGGGAAAGCAAGCAGGAAACTAGTTCTAACAAAGTTATATTCATATCCTGATCATAATTAAAGGGAAAAATAAAATTAGCATCAGCAGTAATGTGCTACTCATACCCAGCATTAATAATGGTGCTTGGAGTCTTGCTCTCTCCTTCCTCCCTCAACCAAAAGATACACATGACCTATTGAACCCACTCTTTTCTTAATGTCCAGCAGTGTGGATCTTTTAGAAAACTGACACAGAGAGGCAAAATGTCACCATCGATCCTGACAGAGTTAACAGCAAGTCATCGACCAAATGTCCACAACCTCTTTCTCAACAGCTGGCAAACTTTAAAATAGCTTTCCTACTGAGAGCAGGTTCTGAGATTCTCTTCATCCAACTAACTTTTCTCTTTTCTAAAGGGTGAAAATGAAGTCACCCATGTTTCATACAAAATTTCACCTTTAGAAAGAAGAGCTTTAGGAATGAATGGTGGAAGGAAATGTCATTAAACATAACAAATAGTTGGAAACCATCAACAAAACATGTCATTCATGCAAAGACCCACAGCTCATCTCCATTATGACATCTCAGTTGCTCTCACCTCTACAGGAAAGCGCTTGCCATTGATGCTGTGCTCGGAGCCTGCAGAGCCATTGCTGTGACCCCAGTGAAATTCCACTTTCTCAGCCTTGAATCTGCCAGGCAGGCCAGCGCCGCTGACGAAATAGTCATCTTTTAGAAGGATGGCAACTGTATAAAAGGGAAGGAAAGGAAAAGAAATAAGTCTCTAGACCAAGGTTGGACGATTTCTTCTGATTATAATAAAGATCACATGATCTAAATTATTTCTTTGTGTACTTGTTAAAAAAAAATTCAAAACCACCAGTCTAATAATTTAGCATATTCTACTTACTGACAGAAAGCTCTCAAACACCAGTTGACTATTACTCATGAAAATTCCCATGAAATGGGATTGGAATTTCCTCTTTTCTATTTCAGAGATTAAAAAAGAAAGAAAAAGAAATGACAGAGGAAGTGGCCCTCAATCTGGGGCTCTTGAATCTGTGTGCTGATGAAAATGATCTTGAGAGTGAGAGGATTTTCTTTTTTAAGCTACCCTGAGCTTCAAGATCTGGAATGAGATGGGAAACACAAGAATGAACATCCAGATGTAAGAGGCACACTTCTTTGATAGGACAACTCAGGCATGATGTCAGGAAGTGAAATTGGCAGATTTTGCCAATGTTAATTATGGCAATAACAGCAGGAAGGTCAGTAGGGTTGGGAAATGCATTCACTGCACTGCATAATGGTGCCCAGGAAAATGCTGTGAAAATTCTATTCAAGTCACTCAAGTAACTGAAGGTAACTACACTTACTTTCTTGCTTCTTTTAATTCCAAGTATGAAAAAACTTCTTATTGCCCATCCAAAAGAATACCTGACACAGGGAACAACAATCAATGCAAATCATCAATTTCAAAAACATATCCTTCTTTCTTGAAACATGGGGAATAGGAATAAAGATAAAAAAAAAAAACCTTGGACTTACAGTAGCAGAAAAGTTCTTTGCTTCCAAAGGAAGGTAATAGCCAAGTCATTAAAAATCAGATTTTCTTTTATGTGATACATATTCTCTTCTTTGTTTTCTAAAATGAAATCCTTCATTCATTCAACAACTATTTATTGGTTTCTAAATTTGGGTAAGATGCCAATTGGCAGAGCAGTTTGTCAAAAGTCAAGAAAGTCAGCGCCACGGAAAACTGTTTTATCCTCCGTCACCTTTTCCTAGAGTGATCCTAGTTAGTGTTTTACAAAGAAAGCATGCATGAAAATTTGGTCTTCATAAACGATAGGGACTAGACTAATAAGACATTTTTGAAACAGTGCAATTAATTTCAGCACTTTTCTAGATAAATAAAGAAGCATCAAAAGTGAGGGAAGGAATCCCATTTCTATAAATTACTTCTTATTGCACTGAAAAGGCAGTTTTTCTCCAACTTATAAAAAAAAATACACGGGGCTGTTCAATTAGTGGAACAGCAAGTTGAAGGATTAAAAGAAAGAAAAGCAAGTGTTCATTGTGCTGGTAACACACAACAGCATCCTTCCACCTTTACTGTCCACTAGGCATCTTGCAGAAAGGGTCAGACCTGTAAATATTTAAGGCTTGTGGGCCACAGGGTCCCTGTTGCAAGCATGCAAGCACTCAACTTAGTTTTATGGCCAAACACAAAAATGTACAAGAATGAAGGATTCCACATTCTGATACTGAAATCTGGGTGTAATATTCATCTCATGGAATATTATTTTCCTATTGATATATTTTCAACCATTAAAAAAGGTAGAAGGGCAGGGAGTTAGTGATACCTAAAACATAAAGCAATATTTTTAGGAGATGAAATATTATACGTAACATAAGGTAAAAAATTTATAAAGATAACATTATTTCATCTTCTAACAAAGCATTAAACCAAAAAACATACCTTTGGTTCTAAAAGTCAAGATACCAATGAAGTAGCTGACTAGTGTCTTAAATACTGTTAATTACTCTCAGCCTGTTATAAATTCTATACATAACATTTTGCATCTAAAGGACGAAAGCAAAGCATTTTGAGTGCATCTGTTACAATACACCCAGAGACTCAGCAGTATCTTATAAATATTTGATTTTACCTAAATCATTTATGTCTCTGTCAGGGGTCATTTTACTTGTTTTATATGAATAATTAAAAGCATAATTAGGAAACTGTATAATCTGAAACATTAATCTCATTTTTCATTTTACAGTATTTTTCACTAGAGCACACAGCGCACCAGAAACATACCATCTCTGCACCCCCTCAGAAATTGGCTTATAATTCTGTTTACATATTAAACTGGACAGAGAGAACTCTCCCAGCTTCATGTGATAATTTTTTGAAGCCCACTGATAACACAGCTCTGTTTCAAAACAAAATGTAGGAAAGGTTATTACTGTAGAACTCTGACTAGGGAGACAAGAGACCTGGCTTGGAATTATGGAGGTGTGATCTTGGGCAAGTTAACTCACTTCTTTGGACTCACTCTCACCTCTGTTCAAATGGCAATAGCAATATCTACCTGGCAATGCTGTCCTGACACCTGAAGGAAATCACATACCTTAAGCACTTAATACAACACTGGTAACTCAAGAAGCACATTCTAGAGGCAGTTACAGTCAAGCTCATTTGTACAGAGGTGAATGGAGTGTGACCACACAGGTGTGATTTTCCATGGACTGACAGATTTCCATTTCAAAGCAAAACCATTTTGCCCACAAAATAAAAAATATTGCACAGGGACAACAACAAAGGTAGATGGCATCCAAATACGTGTGAGGAGGTGGTCAGTAAACAGAGCAAATGCACTGTGTTCACTCAGGGTAAAAAGGAAAATTCCTTTTCTCAGTCATGTCTATTTTATGGTTGCGTCAAGGAGAAGAAAAACCTCAATTTGGTGTGAATAAGTCTTCTACTCTTATTGATTCCCATTCATTTCCTCTTTTGACCCAAAAGAAAGTAATCAAGTTACAATTTAATAAGTTTGGCAACTTCAATTCATTTTTATAGATTATAGACTTATTTTTTGAATAGTCTATCCCATGTCAAATAGCACTAATTTTTTTAAAATTAATTCACTAGCTAGAATAAAGTGTGTCAATTAAAAGAAAAACAGTGCAAATAACACTACAATAAATAAAGTTTAAAATAAGAGCAATAAGAATTTACTCTGGATAAGGTGAAATTGAGGAAGGCAGCAAGTAGCAGGTAAAGATTGGAGAATGATGGGCTAGGACCAGGAGGCAGAAGGGCTACCTGGAAGTGAATAGAGTTGAACTTGGTCCTTTAGTTAAACTGCTACCACGCACAATGGTGAGAGCAAAGCAGAATGGTGACATCAGTGGGAGAGCTGGGGGCTTTAAGTTCAGTGGACTTCAGGGTCTAGGTCATCCTGCTACACAAAGTAAAGTATCTGAGCGGGTGTGCATAAATGGAGCTGGTCTCCCAGCCAGTGGCTCTGAATTCAAATTCAAGATTTGCCACTTGTGGAAAGGTTCCTGCACTTCTTGCACTTCATTTCTGATTCTGTAAAACTGGAATAATGCAATACCAACTCACAGGTTGGGTGTGAGATCACAAGGACAATTCAGACATGACAGCAAAAAGTGACTTAGGAGAGGTCGTATGTATAAAGCAAGGATCCACAGAGGATCCAGAAACCCCTGCCTCCTGGTTTGTGACCCTCTCCTCCGCCCCCCATGCAAAGATGCTCTAATTTGCACACGGGAGAGGTGGGTGGGAACCTAGTCCTTGATATGAAATTCATACCCTGAGGTTGAAGGGATAACTAAATACTTGGAACTCAAGGTATTTTTGCAAGATATTCACTAATCTTTTGTAAATTAAACTCAGCATGTCTGTATAATGTAAGGCAGAAGCAAAGTATTCACACACCAAATTCTGAGAAAACTGCAGCAGGTGCCAAGAGTTAAATAAAAATAGATGGAAGGGAAAACTAGCTGTTTACTATACACCCCTCCACCATTTAACACTTCAAGATAGGGAAAGCATAGCATCATTCTGTCTTAATGGTAGGATCCCTCAGGATACCCACAACATCAATGTCCACTAGGGGGTGATCTGGGATCCCTGGTAAAAAGGAAAATGCTCTGGTCTGGATGTGAAGGAACAGGAACTCAGGTCCTCCCCTTCTACTGACTTCCCTGTAGGCATTTGCATTTTTAAACATTTGTCAAGGTATTAATAAAGAAAAGGTAAGTAGATCAGACACTGGCCCTATCCTCAAGGGGCACATGGTTGGTGAGAAAGACAGGCTTCTGCAACCAAACCAACAACAGAAGCAACCTTGCAATAGAGATAAAATGATAACAGGTGAGCATCTAAACCAAGACAAGGGAGGGGGGGTATCAATCACTTCAGCTGCGAATTATAGGCACTGCTGACCAAAGAGGAGGGGGCACATCACGGGGAAAGGAGCTCATGCAAAGTTCTGTGGTAGTTGTAGCTGGTGTCTGGAGATTCAAGTGTGTTCCAAAGGTAGAGAATGAAGCTGGGACAGTGCACAGTCTGTCTTCAGCCCCAACAGAAATGGGAAATCCTTAACATGGTTGAGAATGAGAACAAAAGAGAAGGAAAGACAGATGCACATATTTAGCTAGAGTAAAGAAGATTATGTTGGCTACTAGGTGGAGAACGCCTGGGAGGAAAGCAACTCTGGCTAGTAGGAAAACAGTTCAGCGAATACTGCAGTAACCTAGTGAAAAATTATAGACAAACCAAGCCAAATTCTAAAAGTAATCTCAGTTATTAAGAGATATCAAATCATGGGGGTACCCTGGGTCATGATTAACTCACTGCTCAACTGAGCAAGATGAGCAAAGTGAACTGGCTGAACCTTTAACCATTGAAGACATGGCAGATGAGAATCTAGTACAAGGTCTGCACCTTGAAAAAGAAGGGCAGACTTTAAATATGACCCTCAAAATTCAAAATTTATGAAGTCTAAAAATGTAACATACTACTGGTTTTTCCATGATGCAAATAGTAAAATAGGATTCTGCCTACCCCAAAACAAGTTTCTACCACCTTAACACAGGTGCCAAGGCTGTGGAGATAAGAGAAAAAAAGGTAGAGCTCAGTAGACATGAGACAATCTAAACTGTTTTCACCCAAACACAGTTTGGATGTGAACAAACACTGGGAACCAGTAAAATAGCTCTGACTTTAATTTTAGGGTTCAAGCAAGAATAGGATTTCAAGTAATAGGATAAAAGAAGTCAAAAACTGGACCTAGGAAACAGGAAAATGTAAAAAGTGAAAAGTCAAAGCATATTTAATTATAATCATAAAAGAATTAATTTTTTAAAATTAAACTTAAATTATCTTTTTTTGGGCATCTTTAAGCTAGTCAGGGATGCCCCAGAGCATTACAAATTCAGAATGGGCAGACCCAATGTAAATGGTGCTGAACACCCAGATGTTTCCAAACATCTGTCTACTTGGCAGATAGTATGCTTTTAATCAGAAAGCCTGGCAGTCTCTTCCTAAACAAAATGACCAATTCATTAGTGACACAAACAAAATACATAGCTAAAAAGAAACCATGATCAGGAATGAGGAACCCACACTAGTCGACCTTCACGGCCTCATTTACAGACATTGAGGGTCATGAAGAATTGAGGTGGGAGTGCAGGAAAATGGAACAAAACGCATGTTATAGTTTGATATCAAGCAAATCTGAAAACTCCAGAAACATAAACTTGGACAATTGCGCATTTTAGCTGTCCAGGTTTTTCCCATCAACAGCAGAAAATAGAGAGGTGCTACTAACATGAGAAGAATACTCTGGTTATCACTACTGAATACAAATCCCAAGTCTATAAATGCAGTAAGCAGAATACTTGGTAAACTGTGGCTCCTAAAAGGAGGAAAGTCAGGAAGAAGGGCAAGAGTGGAACAACTAAAAGCAGTAGTTAAAGGACAAATATACAAAAAGTAATAGAATATAAAGGGAATAAACTAAATAGAATGATTAAAAGACAAACACCTTTTTTGGCAAGTCCTAGAAACTTCCTTATCAATCTCAAGAGACCTAAAGGCTTTTCCAGATACGTTACATAAGGGCAACACTGCCAATACTGAGGAATCACATCCTCAATCAAGGTGAAAAGGTCAAGTTCATGGATTTGACCATCATGATGATGGCCACTGAGAGCCCCATACTACAGATACATGCTGCTGCCTCAAAGTGAGGTCCTGGAAGTCTCCCCTACTTTGAGATAGAATGTGAACTCTTCAGGGCAGTATAGAGGCAGCAGTTAACTTGCAAAGTATTCTAACAATGCTTTCACTGATTGTAGAGGCCAACAGGCCAGTATCTGGCTTGCCCCTTATGCTATGGGGCCAGCAGAGAAGTGGGGTCAAATCTTCAATCATATATCACTTAGGGAAGGAGTGCATGGAAAGGACCTAGGTTATTGAGATTTCATTTTTCTCTTATTTCCATGTGCAAGGTTAATTTTTTAGGTTAGCCTGTGGATTCTATGGGGACAGTCCACTGTAAGAGTTTCACGGGCCAGGTAGACTAATGTAAACACAACAGCTTTGGAAATCTGGTATCAACTTTCTGGATTCAGCAACATACTGGGATATGAATCTCAATCTACAAAACCCAATTTCTTCATCATGAGTCTATTTTTTTTAACATAATAACTGTTTCTTAAGCCCATGTATATCAGGCACTGTGGCACATGCAGACAAACAGAAAAAGAATGGAGGCAGAGGAAAAATATAGTAAACCAATATAAAGCAGAAAAATGGAAGTGACGTGTTATGGTGAACATGCTTAATTTTGACCTTGCTGTGGAGTAAGAAAAAAGTAGTGGAAAAAAATCAGAATGTTCTCCAAATACTTAAAATTCACAGGAGAACCTGGCTTATTAACATACATTAGAAGCACCATCCAGTCTTAAATTCTGATCATTTAGCTAGACGCTAATGCTAGGAACAGCAAGATTATCTTGAAATGCTCTTGATGAATGCATTATCTTTTCATTCTACAAAAATGAAAGAAAGGGAAATAACTTTAGATGAAATCAAATGAGAACTGGCACAATAGACAGTTATGACTCCTCTGGAAGAAATAGAGAGATGCTATCTGTCTTGCAAAGATACTTTAGACAACTTTAGAGAAGCAAGCTAGGTATAACCAAGTCACACTATTGCTTATGCTGGATTGGATATATAGCATTTGCAGAGGTTTAAGACAGATATGAACACTAAAACTGTTTTATGGGAAAGTTACTGTCTGTGTGTAATAGGCCACTTTAAATATTAACTTACTATATTCATATTTTAATATCCAAAAGGCAGTCTGTTTTACTGGTAAGTGACCCATAGATATTCATCAGAAAAAATAAATAATCCTTTCTGAATTTATTTCCTAGAATTACAAAATTCAAGAAGACAATTTTAAGGAAGGAAAACGTGCTGCCTAACAATTAAAGTTTTTCCCTTTCCCTAGGTATGCAAGTTAGATATAAAAGGAACAACTGCAACAAAGACTGACCATATGGCTTACTTGTGTTTGATCTATGGGTTCTTAAATTTTTTCTGATAATTGTAGATTCACATGCAGTTGTGAGAAATAACACAGTTGTACGCTTCTCAAATGTTATTTCCATTTCTTCAAATGGTAATATTTTGCAAAATACAGTATAAAGTAGGTATTTTCTTTTAACTTAAACACACATAGCATCCTCCACTGTAATGTAATATTCTGCAAATGAATTTATATGATACATGCAAAATATAAAAATAACTGAAACATTTTCTTCAAAATACTAGAAAATTTATGAACTCATTTTGCATTTTAAGAATTATAAAAATGTTTGTGCCTACAAACACACACACACACACACACACACACACACACACACACACAGATTGATCACTACACCAAGTTTCTATACCACCATAAATTGAGGCTCTTTAACTAGAACAGAAAAACAATTCAATGTTCTTGTTTAAATGTGCCTGTTAATGATGGTCAGTTTTCAAAAACCAATCTGACAGATTATTTATATGGTATTGGCTAATGGTTATGATGTCATGAATTCTGTAGTAGTAATAAGTACAGTTGGAGAAATAATGATGAATTCTGCTTCTCAGATAGCCATGCTTCTTCTAAAATTTCTGAGCTAGATGTGTTCATTTTGTATGGTTGTGCTCTAAATTCAGGCACATGCACTCACAGATATGCAACAAGTTGTGGATCACTCTAGGAAGTCAGCAGAGTGACAGAGATGGATAATCAGCTTCTGGAAGACCAAGGTCATGAATCAACTTGCATTGAGTGAACCCTACACTCATCTAAAACCTGTCATTGGAGATACCAAGCTGAAAGCTGTCACTGAAACGTGTTATCTTTGCAGAAGGCTGTCAAGCGTTGCAAGTCAAGTAGAAAACCCTATCAGAGAGCCCAGTGAATTGCCTTTGGCAGGCTTCTGGTATGTGGCACTGAGGTGGCACTCAGCTCCAAGATCTCATTATATCTAGTGTGGTAAAACTCCCACGTGCCACATTCAGATAGTCTATATTTTAATATTCCCATCTTCATTCTCCAAAAGACACTCACATTTGAAATGTAAAGCCGGATCACTAGTAGAATAATTATGAATTGTAACAGTAAACTCAAAATGTACATTAAGCAAGGAGAGAGGAGGGTGGGAAAAGGTGGTACAAATTACATTCATGTTACACACATTTTCAGTGAGGAGCTACTCAGAAGGATGAATCAAGATATAGGAGTAGCCTGCCTTAAGACCAGGAGAATTGTGATATTATAAAAAAGAACTCAAAGATGGAAATCAAGAGCTAAGTAAATAGGAACCAATTGCATGAACAAATCAGATCAAGCCAAACAGTCATGAGTAACTCAAGCAAATACTGCTTTGGAGAAAGAAAATGGCCAGTTAAGTTAAAGGAAAAGGCAATTCTGTGACCCAAATGAATGCAGCCAAAGGACTGGTGATGAAGTCATTTTAGTCCAGCATGAAGGCTTTAGGCAGACAAATTCCTGGTAGGTATTACCAAGAACAGTTCATAGTGACATCTTTGGTTACAGAGGGATGATTTAAAATATAAATAATGAGAGTTTTAGTGGTTTAGTTATAAGAGCTCAAAAATTGGATAAGAAAAATATTTTTAGAATAATAAGATAAAAAGTCAGTCCCAGACAAGAGTTAAAATATAATAGCCAAGTCTTTATTTTCTGATCAGAAATGGTGTACAACAAGAATTTTATGTTTTGTCTATGAACAATCTATAAACAATAATGCAATATGGGTGAAAGGGAGGCAGTTGTTCTCATAAGCAAGGAGGAAAAATGTGATATTTCATATACATAAACCTTAAATGACAAGTGAGGTGGATAAAGGGAAGTAAGACAGTTGCTGACCTGATGGGATGAGATAGCATTCATTCACATTCTAATATGATAATAAGAAATAGTAAGAAAGTAAAATATCAAGGAAGATAAGAGCTATTTATATTTGTTTATTTAACACAGCTTTGTCCAATAGAACTTTCTGCAATTTAGAATGTTTACCCTCTGTGTTGCTTGAATGGTAGCAGTACCTACTGTTGGAAGAATATCTGCAAACTGTACATCTAATAAAGGATTAATATTAAAAATATATAATAAACTCATTCCACTCATTAGCAACAAACAAATAATTGAATTAAAAACTGGGTAAAAGACCAGAGACATTTTCCAAAGAAGACAAAGAGCCAATAGGTACATGAAAAGATGTTCAGTATCATTAATCATCTGGAAAATTCAAGTTAAAATATAATGACATATCAAATAACCCTTGAGGCTACTATCGGAAAGAAAATGAATAAAAAAGGAAGAAAAGGGAAGTCTTCTGTGCAGTTGCTGGCTATGTATACTGGAAGATCCATTATTCAAGAATAAGTAGGTTCCTCAAAAAAATAAAACAAAACAAAATAGAACTATTCTACAATCTACCAGTATCACTTCTGGGTATATATCCGAAGGAAATGAAGTCACTATCTCTAAGAGATAGTGTACTCCCAGGTCCACTACAGCATTTACATAATTGTCAAGACAAGGACACAAATTATTATCTATCAGTGAATGAATGTATGTTACGCACAGATATAAACAAATGGAATATTACTCAAGCATTAAAAAATAACTGCCACTTGTAACAGCATAGATGAACCTTGAGGGTATTATGCTAATTACATCTCATGAGAGCTGGAAAAAAGAGTCAAGAAGGACCTCATCTCCCCCCAAAATTTGAATGTGTATCCGTTCTCTGCTTTAAAACATTGCAAAAAGCCAAGCCGACTAAGTGGGGGAAAAGAAACAAAAAAAGGCATATAGTGAGCACAACTGAGAGCATTAATTCTAATTTTGTGGCTAGAATTTTAATTAAAATTAAAAACTAAAAAATAAAATTAAAAATTTCAAATAGCATTTGTGGCTAGCAGTCACCATATTGGACAGACCAAACTTTTGACATTTCACTGTGTATATGTGCTTATATTGATTTATTTAATTCTAACAACCCTATGAATTTGATACAATTTTTTCAAATTTACATCATATGTTTTGAAAACTAAGGAACAGAATGATTCAGTAATTTGTTCAAAGTTACACAGCTAGTAAAGCAAGCAGTTTGTTCTCAAACCAAGTGGCAACTTCAAAGTCCTCACCTAATGCTACAGTCTTTTCAACAAGGACACTACTTAAAGAGCATGGCAAATTATGGTAAGTATCAGAGATAGTCAGAAAGATTGTTCTGTGGTCAGGTGAAAAAGAAATAGTCTACCTGTCTTCCCTGTGTTTTTCATCCAGGTTTTGTTAGAAGATTCATTGTCGAAGCCATCAAGTTGAAGTTCTTGGTATTCCTCACCAACACGTGCATGCTGGTCTAAGATGTCTATTGGAGACTGGTGACGGCCCCCACAGCTCACACTCGATGTGACCCAGTGCTCAGGACCATAGGCACCTGTTAAAAGCAAACAATAACTTCAATCCTCATGGCTTGAGGATGAGAAACAGAGCAAATAACATACAGGACATTGATTACTGAACCTCTCTGGGTTCATTTTTCATCCACTCCAAAGTTTCATCCACATCTATAGTTTTCCATGCATTAAAACCATGGCTCCAAGCAACTGTCTTGACCAAACAAGAAGATTTTTAAAAAGATATGTTTCTTAAGATAGTTTGGCTCCTTGATTTGTAATCAACCATTTGCTAACTCTATCTATAACCGGATTAAGGAATTTGAGCAGAAGGGCTGTCAGAGTTATTCACATTTTTAAGAAAATTAAAATAAGTTTCCTAAAATAAACAGCAATTATTCACAAGAAAACACCTTCATCAATTTAGCATGTCTTGCTACTGCCATCAGTATACTAAACACAACGTTCTTTGTAACACTTAGGACTGAATCAGATTAGAAAATTATAAAAGGTGAGCAGCAATCCAACAGTAAATGAAAGTCATGACAAATAATGTAGGCAGTGAGGCAGGGTTTTTCTTTGGTGAACTGAAAGATTTTTTTTCAATTTGGACAGAATTTGTCTATGTGTCTGTGACAATACTTGTTTCTCCTCAATCATTTTCCATCATAGGAGTTGGGTGTATAGGTTACCTTCAGATTGAACTCAATACTCATAAATAAAAACTTTTGGAGTTATACTCCACAGAGATACAGGAAGAGGACGCAGCTATCAAGCATAATTCTAAAAGGTGCCATTTAGGTGATGGAGGGTAAAACACTGCTTCTGCTCCTCTGACCTATTCAAAACTGAAATATTCTGGAGGCAGTATCTATGAAGTTGGTAACAAACAATGAGATATGTCTGCACCCCACCATTAACCTTCTTGGCATAACAAAGCAGCGGTCACCTACTGAAAAGAAACATCCTTTGCCAGAAAGATAATAGTCTCTTTTTCAGAATTAGTTCTAGAAAAAGTCTAAACTTTATAATTTTTAGGAATTAAGACATCTCAGTAACATATTCATATACACACATGTATCTGTAGTCCTAAATTCTTTAGTTTTAAACCTCTTCACATATCAGATAGAAGAGGATGAATAGGAGACCAACACTCCATCAACCTGTATTTCCACTTCTCAATCTATATTTATCATTGTATGTTGGAAGAGATGCAAGAAAAACCTAAGGCAAATCTCCCATTTACTAAATAAGAGCAATATTTGTGTTAAACCCACCACCAAGACTCATTTGACATGGATTCCCCCCACTCCCCGTATTTGTCTATAACTGCTCACAGCTGACATAAACAGTGGTACTATGAAAAAAAGGATTTTGGTTTTATAATGGAAGTATTCTGATTGCAAAAGCAACTGCTCTAACTCCCTAAAAATGGCTGATATCTCTATCTCATAAATAACATAACCTTGCTCTGTGCTTGGGTTATTTTCCCCAACCTTTATCCCAAACAGAAAAAGACTATCAGAAAAAACATGTCCATTGATTGACAAAAGTTTAGTAACCTCAGAAAACTGTTAAAAGTCATTTACAAGTGCCTTAACACTTTCTAAAAGAGCTGATACCACTTTCCTTACTGTAGGACTCCAACTAAATTAAGAAATGTCAAGAACGTCTCATGCTGTTTAACCTGTTGGTCAAATTCCCTAAGACTGTTGTCGAGTCATAAAGAAAGGAGCAGTGTTTATGTCTGCATATATTCAGGCCAGATCTCATTTTCATCTTACATCAATATTGTTGATGGAAAAAAGAAGGAGTAAGTGGACATAATAAGTGGCTCCAATTATCCAATTATCAAATAAGTGGCTTCAATAATAATATATTATTATTAAATATTCTTCCATATCAAAATAATTCACTGAAAAATTGAAGAGTGGTTGTTGACATATTTGAATGCTGACTAAAATGTACATTTCATTCAGTTCCAAATGGGTACGTGTATTGTATTACAGAAACTAATTTTTTAGTATCTGATGTGTGTGTAATCCTATTTAGAAATTCACTAATACAATAAACAAATTCAATGGGAAAAAATGCATGGTAAAATAAATCCAGATTCTATGACTCCAGAGAAATAAGAATGCAAGTCATTATTTGTAAAAACATATTGGCATCTAGTAATTATCCTGCTAGTAAAAAAAAAAAAAAAAAAAAACTCTGAAAAGTACTTGCCACTCATATTACTTCTCATAACTTTGGAGACATGGGTAAAATATAATTTAGCATTCTATAAAAATATAATCAGGGTTCATACCAATGGGATTCATTTAGTCACTGGTAACAATCTGAAGATTTAAGCCAACTGACTACATGCTTGCTTTCCACCCAATATACGTTCAAGTGCAATTTTAATTGAAACTGATCTTCCACTTCAGATTTTAAATTAATTCTTCTTTGGAGTGCTTCATGCTCCAGACACCCTTGCTTTGCAAAACTACTGTGTCATTAGTGGAGGAAATAGAACACTTTTCCAAGCTTGCAGGTATTGATTACCTATTCTCACATCGAAGCACCATTGCCATTCTACACTGTATAAATCTCTTCAGTGTTAAGACACTTTATAAAGGACTGAGAATTATATCATTAATCATTTGCAGTTGTGCAAGTCTCATAGTATTGAATGCTTTGTGTTTTAGAACTTTGAATAAAAGCTTATAAGTAAAAAGCACAACACTAAATAAAGTCTATAGTTGATTACACCTCAGGTTTGGGGGAACCCCCCAAGTTAGCATGAAGTCTTCTACTCTGAGGTATGACACCAACCACCTAAAATAAGGAAGAAAAATCACTTGCACTTTATTTTCCTCTTACTGACTCTTTCTTAGAACAGAGTATTTGCATTGTGGCAACAGGATGCATTTTGAACAGTACACATGGCAACCAAAATACAGGCCACACTCACAAAAAGGGGGAGGTGGGAGCAGAGGTAGAAACCATGGGGCAGACTGGGTTTAACCATACACTGAGCATTGTGTAGGAGTGAAAATCTTGAAACAATAATATAATCAAAGTGTCAGGTCCAGAGGAATCTAAAGGTGTGCGTTATACAACCTTTGATGAAAAAAATATTTTCATTTTATTAATTCAATGAATGGATCTGAAACCCTGGCTCTAAGTCTTGATCTTGCTGCAAATTTGCCCTATCAGGAAGACTTCCCTGAGCAAAGCACAGAGTTTGCGTATGATCTTGGAAGTAAATTTTTGATTTTCTTCAGACTATCTTATCACTGAGGTAATTTGTTATTTACTCCATAATGTCTATCCTCCCTACTAGCTGGTTACTCTATGAAAATAGGTTCTGAAACCATCTTGGTCAGCTGTATACCCAAGACAACCACAAGTCCTACACACAGAGAGTTCTAGAACACAAATAAAATAATTGGGGGACAATATCAAAGATTTGCATAATTCTGCTTTCTAATAATACTGGAACATATTCTCTGTGCAAAATTAATTGCTTTTAATTTTATACTCTTATCTGCTGATTTTTATGACATCTTCATTCTTTTGAGCTCAAGTTTTAGGTTGGCAAATTCAGAAATAGTGATTCCTTCATAAATCGGTTAAGTGACTGAATGCTAATAAGATAAGCTATAGATACTTGTACATGATGGGCTCGCGTGCATATTTAACAAGCCCGCTAGGGACACCTATGGTTCTTAAAGAAAGGAAAGTGGCAGAACTTTTGCTTTGCAGTACCTTTTGTGAAGCACGATTATTTTAAAGGTGCTTTTATGTCTTCTACACTTTAACAGAGTTCTCTAATCAAAGAAGATCTATCAGAAAGTAAAATTAGTCTTATTAATCAATTCATTCAAACATTGACTCAATACTTGCTCAGTAATGGTACAATGCGGAGAAATGAGTGCTACCTGGCAAAACTACTCAGCTGTCTTGCAATTTCCTTAGGCAACTTAGGCTTCTTGTAACTTTGTCTTTTCTTTTGTCTACAATGGGAAAAGAGTGGCATCCACATCAGGGCAGGTGGGAGGACTATAAGAAAATCAATGTATTCAGAACCGTATCAAACCATAAAAATTCAGTAAGTAATGCCAGCTATTGTAATTGTGTTGTGTGATAAAACTAAGGAACCCCTTGAGAACTTGACTCTTTAATGGCAGAAACAGTGTGTAGGCAACCCAAATACTAAAGTAGGTGAACACAAGCACTTTGCAGTATTCAGAGAAGAGGGAGACTCCACCTCACTGAGAGCAGGATTTAGAGAAATAACCTGTCAGGGGAATCACTCCTGAAGTGCAGAGTCATTTACTAGGACCTCAACATCTAAGAGCTTCCCACTTGGGCAGAGGACAAGAATCAGCAGACCCGGTCTCTCCAGGAGGTGGCGCTTGATCCCAGCTAAGGAAGAAAAGAGCAGAGAAAGGAAAACAGCAATTCACCATCACTGGGCGGTAAAAATTATTATCACCTGAAAAATGAGGTACATCACCTTTGTGAGATTCTACAAACCCATAACCTCATACTAACCAAGGAGAAGACATGAACCAAACTCAGACTGAGGATCATTCTACATAATTCTTGACTGGTATTCCTTAAATATATCAAGTGGGTTTGATGAAAACCAAGGAACCTGTCACAAATCATAGATGACTAAGGAGTCAGGGCCAAATGGATTTTCTAGATTGACTGGTGGAACAAAACCTAGAAATTAAGAAAACTCCTGAGAGTTCAATCAAGTTTCAGGTTCAGTTAAAGCAAACACACCAATGTCTGTTTTCTCATGATCTGTGTCAAAGGGCTATTCTTTTGTGGTTACTCTGCAAACAAGATAGAGACATTTATGAAACTGCAGAAGTGCTAACTAAAACTTAAGTCTTGTTAAATGGGTTGCTTATATTTTAATGTGCAGATTTTACTGGATTTACTGTAATATATTTGGAAGTGGGTTTACAGTCAAACAGATGAAGGAAGCAGGCATAGATTAATAGATAATTTTAGGAATGCTACCATATTCTCTTTGTATGAAAGAAATTTGCACAAAGTAAACCAAAGCAGAAGAAAAAATGGCTAAAGAAAATACACCAAGCTCATGGGTGTTAGCTCATTATTTAAGGTTATATAAAAACATTATAGTGCTGGCAAATTTCACCTTTCAAAATTACAGTTAGAAAACAACATTATTAGCTTTATTTATAACTCATTTGTGCATTATAAGAACCCACTTCTACTTCCTTGGTGTACCATTAAAAGTCACTGTATTTTCTTCATATTGAGATGCTACAGTTCAGTAGACTAATAAGTGGAAAACATATTTCTACAGGAGGGTGGATAAATCACACAATTGAGATTAATTCCAACTAGTCTGTTGAAGGCAGAGTTCTCCACATGAATATCCTTGTAAATACTGCAAATGTGGATTCATGTCCTGTGTCCCCATGATGTTTAGTGTTTCTTGAAGGCAGATTTAACCCAAAGAATTTTATCAACATGCATCCATGTGAACCAAAACTAAGCTATCCTGTTCAAACAAAAATCTGAGAGTTTGGCCCCCTGCTACCTCTAGCAATATTATTTGAAAAGTCCAAGTGTGAACAAACTTACATAACTGGCGAATAATAAAACGTAACCTATATTTTAAAATCAACTATCTCACACCAGTAATGTTCACTATTAATATCTGACCTGGGGAGGGGGGGGAAGTATCTGACCAGAGAGAGAGAAGTAAAAAGTACAACTTTAAAAGCATATAAACTATACTTGCTGTGTAACAGCAAGGCATTTCAAATATCTGTGATTTCTGTCCCAAACAATAGCTTCTTTCAATACACAGAGGTTTTCTGCAGAAAATAAGCACACACCTTGAATTTATTTTACCATAATATATCCAAATATTGCTTTCTATTCACTAATGAAAAGCCATTAAAAATAATGAATTCTGTCTAAATCTAATTAAAAATAAAACTAATACACATGTTATGTGCCGTTTCTAGTCAAACATGCTTATTAATGCCTCCCTCAAGGAAGTTATATTAGAAGTATACTTGGATCCAGTGTTATTACCTTGCATCTTGTTGTCTACTTTTAATCAACAGCAACAATCCAAAAATATGTGTAGTCATTTTTTATTAAAATTACAATTAATGCTTTTTCTCAGAAATCTAAAACACATCTTTAAATGATTCCATTTTTTAATTAAAAAGCTTTAGGGGATTTATCTTACAATTCTTTTGCATTCTCCAGTACTGGTAGCTTAATTACTTTTGTGCATTTATTGTTGTTTGTATGAAAAAATGGAAAACAGCATTTTCATTTTGTTCATGTAAAATCATGAAGTTGTTGTTCATTGTTGTTGATAGGATTATGTTGTGTAAGTTTACCATCTAGATGATAAAACACATTGGCAAACTTTTGTTATATTTTTGAACCAAGAACTTTATTCCTCCATTATTTTAAGGAAACTATATCAATAACTAACCTTAACACCAGAAATAATACCAGACAGAAACATAACAAATGGGAACTACTTACTCTGTTCACTTTTCAGTACCTACATTGTGTAAGTTCTCATGCTTCCTACTTTAAGAATGAACATTACTACATATTTAGGTAAAATGTGAAATATCACATATCTCCTTATTGGGGGGTTCCAGATTCTGTATTGATGCCGAAGATGTCTCTGGCGTCTTTTCTTAGTGTTCTGAAAAATGAGAGTATACAAAGACTGAAGATGCTGATTACCACTAATAGCAGACCTCTAAGTCATAGACCCCAAGTAAGTAGAGGCTCAAAAGGATTGTCTCCAAGGATGCATGAGATGACAATGGAGGAGTTTTCATTGTGAGTATGCATACCAGTCACAGGCTAGGTGATTTGAAAAATCCTTCCCAGACAGTCAGTGACACACATATTGAGATACAGCTGCAATTAAAAAGTTATGTATCTTTCAACCTTAATCTATCCTTGTTATTACATACAATTACAGTTCCTACTACTAATGGTTCAATTCTAACTGATAATGTTTAAAATTGGGTCATTTTTACTTTTGTTTCTTGTAGATATATCATGGAATTATTACAAAATGCACAAAAGATATTAACAGAGATGTCACCATTTACACTGTCAATGCAAGTCACCTTACATGTTCATAAAGTGCAGGTTGACTGTATCTGGACCTTAAATTTTCAACCACCAGTGCAAGTATGTCTCCCAGCAATTGACACTCAGTTGACAAAGAACTGTTCTTTTAGAATTCCAAAGTCCACATATAATATAAGAATATCTATCTAAGGACTGAAACATACTGTATCATAGGAAGAACAGTAAGCAAGGAGAGTAGCAAGTTGAGCTCCAGTTCAAGGAAGGCGAATAGTCTTAAACAATATGTTAACTCCAAAATCTATTATTGATAAAGAAGAGATCAATTAGCAATGTCAGTTAGGGGTACCAGAGCAACAAGTAGTGACAGCCATGTAACAAATTTCTTCTTCTCATTCAATTTTCTTCTTCTCATTCCAAATTTCTTCTTCTCATTCCAATTGGAATCTCATTCCAATACCAAAAAGTTGAATGTGGTAGTGGTCAAGTCTTAAAATGATTCCATTTTCTTAGACACAAAGTAAAAGATTTTACCAGATCATCTCTAAAACTCATGCGAGATCTATCTCCTATAAGAATATTCCTGGCAACATCTGGAAGAATCCAACACCCTTATCAACATTTGATGAAGTTTATTCAACACAAAACCCCACTGGATGCATTTCTAAAAGTAACAACAGCACATAAGAATTTTAAAAATGATTACATACAGATCACATTACACAGTGCTTGATAAACTAAGTGTGCAGTAAACATGCAGTTTTATACTTTCTTCTGGGAACTGTTACAAGACCCCACCTGGACCTAGATTTGCTTGCCTGTCCTTCCTGTTATTGAGACCCAGGCTATTAGGAATCCATGAAACCACAGTCAGTCACTGCAAGAAATAAAATCTTCACCCTAGAGAGGCTTCTTGCTTTTCAGTAGTGACTGCAGAACCAGTTGAAAACAAATACCCCATCAGACACAGGTAAGAGAGTATCTGAACTAAAAGTGATGGCTGAAATGCACATCTGGGGCCATTACTATGTTGCTGAGGTATGAGATATGTGTGCAACACTGCATATGCCTCAAGGAAGCCCAGCCCAAAATGCACCAAGACTTAGTTCCCTGTTTCCCTGCCCTGTAACAAACTCCAAAAAACTAGTCCCCCTTTCCCTATAGCCAAGAGTGTGGCTATGGACAGACACCACTCTCCTTGTATTGTGTGATCCATAATAAACACTTTTCATTTCAAACCTATTATTGGCTCTTCAAAATTTGTGAGGAATGAATTGATGGAATACAAAGACCTTTTGAAACCACATCCAAACCCTAAATTCTAGATGGCATGACCCAGTTCTGAGGTTAAGAAAGAGCACCATACTGGTACTTGGCCTTTCATTTAATCCCATTCCTCTTGATAAGAAATTAGTTCAGTAAAGAGTATTAACATAAGACTAAGCCAATTAGCACAAGGGATTGATTTAGTTAGAAAAAATGGTTTTAGTAAGGAACTATTCAGGACAAGGTTCCTACTTTTGTTCAGAGCTTGAGGGAAGAACTACCATCTCCCAGAATTTAAATGAAGAAGAGGACTTACAACCTAGAAGTAATCAGCTAGAAGCTAAAGCTGACAATTGAAAATTAGGAGGAAAAAAAAATGTAGAACCTGATCAAAACACTCCTGGAAATAAAATTTTATCTTAAGACTGATTTTTTTTATGATTTTTTTTAATTGGGGTAACATTGGTTTATTTTAGGACTACAAGCTCACACCTCTTCAAATGTATGTCACCATGTCACACCCACCAAAGCACCAGTAACAATTTTAAGTGTCTTTGTATTTAAACAGCTTGAGTAGTTTTTCTTTATTTGTGACTAGAATATATAGGATGTAATCAGAACGTTGGTTTAAAAAGACCAACAGTTAAATTATTCAACACTTCCTACATTCATCACCAAGATGAAAATGTCAAATTATACAGATAAAAATCAAAAATGCATACCAAATGGAATATATAAGGATAACATCTCTTGACTCCCTATTCTATTCTCTTTTCCTATAAGAGAGGGATAAACTTGGATAAGGGCTTATAGATCTAATTTAGACAAAAGGAGAGAAAGCAAGTTCTGAAGTCCCTTGCTGTAAATTGTTACTCTCAGTAACACCGGGGTCACAGGATAAGAAGCCCTCAAAGTCTTAATGGGAACAGTAGCCTCTTGCTTAAGACTTCTGCCTCAGAGACCAGCTACAGCACAATGTTTGTAGGGAAGGGTTGTGGAGATGAGCAAGCACTACTCCCAAAGGACAGAGCTGCATCTCCAGGCAGAGAAACAAAAATGACAGCTAAAATCTGGTTTAAAGGAGATGGAGACTTTCTGTCTGAATGCAAGGAACATTCACAGCATTACTCTTAATGTCAATATCACTCCTTACAATATGTTGAATATAATTTGCTCCAGTTCATGAAAAATCCCAATCACAAGCAGGAGAGAGGAAACATTCTTAGGCACAAAAGTGTAGAGTTGGTGTTTGGAAGGGCTAATCATCTATATAACAGAACACTGACATAAGGACTGAGAGGAAAAGAACAAAAAATTTAAAACATTTTATGAGGCACTCACTCAACAGCTGAGAGGCCTGGTGTGGAGGGACTTTGTGGGACTGGGAAGCACTTCAGAGGGTGCAGACAGGATGATTAACACCCTTCTTGTGACAACCATAAAAGGAGGAATGCATGCTCCAAATGTATTAACTATTAAATGCTTTCTGGGGAAATGTCTGGACAAAAAGCACCACATTTATGAGGTAAAGCCAAAGCAACCTGACGGGTTTCAGTTCTTTCTGTCATGTTGTGAACAGATCATTTTAACTTATGCTCTTCCCTTTTCAATAAATTTATAGTCTAAGTAACTTCCAATAAAAGGGATCAAAGAAAATTGGAGGGATTTAGCAGCAGTGACAGAACATTAACAACTACATTCCAACTAGTCAAGGATCCTTGGCTAACCTAGCTATCCAAAATAGCACCCATCCACATTCTAGTTCCTTAGCCTCATTCATTTCTCTTGGCAGAATATGATTCATGAGAAAATAAGATCCAAGAGGAAATAAGCTCCATGATTTCCAATATTTGCTTATTTTGTGAGGACAACACATGAAAGAAGGTATTCAGCAAAGAATTATCTGCTCAAAAGGACTTGGATTAAAGTGAGGCATTTACCAAAAATTCAGTTATTAAGATAAATAAATTTTTAATGCAATTCATTTGTTTAACACGAATACCAAAAAATCCACTATGAGCAAACTATAAAAAATTTAAAGATGTTAGTAACAATGCCATGAAAAGTTACACTGGAGTAGGAGGCAAAAGGACAAAGCAATAATTTAAAATACAACATTAAAATATTTGCTTCAAATGCTCAGTTCTTTTTTACACCATAATCTCAACCCTGCTATTCAATGACTGACAACAGAAGATATCAATAAAGTATGACGATGGCATTATCCATTTGGATTTGCCAAGCACTGTGATGAAAATGTTTTCCATTTTACCTCCTTTGCTGGTTCTTGCAACAGCTCATGTAAAGTATGTAATAGTTTCCCTATTTCAAAAATAAAGAAATTGAGGCTCAGAAACTAGGAAGCCTAATTTTACATAATAAGTAATAGACAAAGGAGTGAATTATAGATTAACTCATACCCTAAGACAGGTTTGTAAATAATTGCATGAGGGGCAAATATGGCTCATCAACTGTTTTTACAAATAAAGTTTTAATGGATCACAGACACATCCATTTACTTATGAAAGATTTCTACTCTAACACCAGTTATGTAAGAGACAACAAAACGTAAAATATTTACCATCTGTCCCTTACAGAAAATGTTTGCAAAATAGTGCTTCTCTGAAGAAAAGTAAAATAGGTCATATATTACCAGCATAGTTTTTCACATTAACCAGTTGATGAAAACACATATGTATACTGGAAGGCATGTATATTAACAACATTTATAATATAAAAAAACTGACAATAATGTAAATATCTATTCAAAAGAACTTGCTAAGAAAACTATATCCTTTACATTATGCCCTACAGTGGTTTAAAAGCAGATAATTTTACTCTAGGATAAATTCTAAATGGTCAGAGACTGAAATATTTAAAATAAGAGTTCAAGAAGTAGTTGTGGAAAAATTTAGAGGAAAAACCTTTTTATATATCATGAAAAACCCTAAAGTCTGAAAAAAAAATACATTAAAGAAATATTTAATTTTCTGCATTGAAGAAAGCACCATAAGAAACATCAAAAGATAAATGATTGGTGAGAATTTCTTATCAAAAAGGGAAAGTGATATCAAGAGATTTCAGAAAACTGATAAACCAAAGCCCTCCGTAAAAATGAGCAAAAAGCATGAAGCAAAAGATGGTTCAAAACATGTAAATATAAATGGCCCCTTGATGGAGTAAACATTGTTTTGCTTCACTAATGATGAAACACATTAAAACAATACAGATGGAGTCTGGAACATACTAAATTTGAAATATCAAAATGATTGATTATATACTGTTAGCAAAGATGTATTCAAGTAAGCACTTTAATTTATGGCCACTGGGGGACTGATAAAATCTTTATAAAAGAAAATTTGTTAATAAATATTAAAATGACTAATGTGTACTCCACTGACTCTGGTGTCAATTCTACAGATATACTTGCATTCACACAAGGGGTAAGTTTAGCCATGGTGACATTTTTGATAAAATTCAAGACTGAAAATAATGTAAATATTCAAGCCACAGTGCTACTTAACTAAATTACAGCAAGTCAATGCAATGAAATTGTGTGGAATTGGGACAAAGAGGAGAGGTTCCCGAAATGGAAAGAACTGCAAGATATGAAAAACCTAACGTAGATTATAATAGGACACTTTCTGTATTTTAAAATGAGAAGACAAATGATCATAAGTATTTATCTGTATGCACATAAAATATCTCTGGAAACATATTTAAGAAATCATAACACCATTAGTGGGTGAGGGAGATTTTTCACTACTTGCTGTTTTATACTGTTTGATTTTTGAACCTTATTAGTAATTACCCATTTAAAAGATAATTTTTTTAATTCATGGAAATTTAAAATGGATGAATAAGTATCTGATAAAACTCAGTGGGAGAAAATGGTTACATGGCAGTAATTACAAAATCACATCATATACCAAAAAAAATTACAAATCAAAACCAGTGATCGAAAATACATAAAGACAGAGAGAAAACTTGCTAAACTGCTGCTCTGATGGTCACCTTTGAGATGGATGTCTAAAGAAAATGTGTGATGGAGGAAGATACCCTTATTTTAAGACTATATACATGCAGCAAACATCTGTGGTTAAAAACAAATAAAATAATATACTAACCAAACAAACTTTTTTGACACTTGAACCTTAGAACCCTGTGTGGACATAGTAATACCTTATAATATGCACCCCAAGAGCATAGCTTACCCCAATGCAGCCAAGCTTGTTCTTGGGGACAACATATGTGATTTTTTATCTTTTCTGAACAGATATACTTAGATTATACAATCACATATACAATCTATCCATGGTATTAAAATTCCATGGGGTGACTGTGGGAGAAATGTCTAAAAAGGCTCATGAGGGAGAGGGTAATAATATAAAACAATGCTGAGTAGTTCTACATTATGGAATTATATGGGTTAAAAAGATAAACAGATTCTTTTTATCCATGTGATTGTTAAATGAAAGTCATATTAAAGCAGATCCTGCATCTTAACCCATTAAAGGAGATCACTATTAGAAAAGCCAATATTTAGGAGAAGTCATTTTGGTTTTGCTGTTAATATTTTATCCCAATATAAAAGCCCTGTAAGTTACCAATCCACACATTATTGCAAATGCAACTGAGACTCACTTTCAGCTATATATTTCAGCATGATGCTGGATTTGAACCCAAATCACAACTCTTTGATTTGTCTATACAACCTGTTGCTTCTCTACTCCATCATATTTATTTTTCACTTCTTATTCCCACCTCTCAGGATCAGGGGAAACCCTTATTTTTCATTTAATTGCAGACCTATACCTCCCAGCAACACACCATTCACAAATGCAATAAATTCATATCCTTTGTCAAGTTGCTGATTTTGAAAAATGCACTAAAGGCCAGTAGGGCCAAAGATAGAACTTGTCATCATTACAACAGTACATTATACAGAGTTCCCTAGGAAGAGTTTTTCAGTTTCCATGAATCTTGGTCTCTCCACCTCAGCTTTGAGAATGTCACAAAATATCATATCAGAGATTTCTCTGAAATCCAGAAACGTGTGGGATGCACCTGAAAATCTAGTAATATCTTCAACACACTGCAGACGCTAAAATGCGGTAACAGGAACCTCTCTGCAGACTATCAATAAGAATATATAGTACTCTGAGGGCAGGATCTACTTTAATTTCCTTGATACCCACATCAGGTGGGCAAGGAACTGTATAAATTACGGATGCATGAAATAAATGGGACATCCAGAAAAAAAAAGTGAAAAAGCAAAAATGGCCAAGTCTCTCATTTTCCATTCTGACAAAATTTTGCCATCAAATTAAATGCTTGATGAAAGTCTTCATAAAACCTATAAGCTCAGTATTACATTTTTAGGAACTAAATTGATCTTTGATGGAGAAGAAACAAATGCATTTATAAGAGTTACAGATGGTATCTATTTATATTGACAGCAAAACAAGTGCTCACCATGAAAAAAAAATCCTGTAAAAAAATTACTAAGAACATATTTGTAAGTGAAATGTCCTTTCATTTTAGGATTTAAGTGGTAATTTGTGACACTTCACTAATGATCAAGAATGATGGTAATGATGCTGAATGAAAGACCTATATGGGCTTTATGTCATGGAGAAGGTCATTAAAATGGAACCCGTACTTCTTAGCCCCCAAACCATGAGCTCCAAGACTGGGGTCAAGGAATTTGTGTTATGAGAACAATAAAAATAGCCACAAACAGTATTTAAGAGCTTTATAAAAGTTATTTCACATAATTTTCAAACCTACTCTAAGTTATAAACTATTATGCCTTAGTTAGGTAGACAGACAAATAGATGAGGCATATAAGGGTCAGAAGGGGCTTATCAAAATAATTCCTTAGTTTTCATTCACTATTCAATTCTTAGTGCTAATATTTACAGGTTACTGATCCAGGCCAAGAGTTTACTATTTGCTTCTGACAATATTGCCTCCATTTCGTTGGAAGAAATTACAATAGCTGGGTGTGGTGGCACACGCTTGTAATCCCAGCCACTGGGAAGCTGAGGCTGGGGATTGCTTGAGTCTGTGGTACCCCGGGCAACGAGAGCCTGCGGTTCCACGGGCAAAAATAGTGAGACCTAGTCTCAAAAACAAACAAACAAACAAACAAACAAACAAAAACAACCTAAAATGTGTTAAGCCTTTTGTTGCTTACTTCATACCACTGAGCAAATAGTAGAACCAGGATTCAAACTCAAAACAACTGGTTCCAGAAAGCACCATTCAAATGTCAGAAAAAAGTAATTTTTAAATGGATGGATACTTCTGAGCAGTTCTGACAGTAGACAAATCTGGAAAAAATTTCAACTGGGATTCATGTCTAAGCCCAAAAACCTGCTCTTGAAAGGCAGGATCTCATAGGTAAGGGTATAGGTTAGGGAGATAACCTACTGATAGTTTTGTCCTTGTTGCTTCATCCTGAGCAAAGGAAGTATTACTATCAAGGTACTAACAAAAGTACTAACATTTCCTGCAAAACCATGTATTTGTAGGTAAGGCACAATGTCAAGTAGAAAGATAAAGGTAAAGAAAGTGAGTTATCCACTGCTTATAGGAATGGCTAAAGATAGCCAACTACAGAAAAACAGACTGCCACATCATTACCATACTAAATTTGAGAGACAAAATGTCATAAACATTCTAAGGAAAACATACAAGGAAAAGCTGATGGAAAAATTACATGTAAACTTAATTAAAATCATACACCTTTGCATACTAAAAGGACCTACCCTACATCAGCTAATGAGAAATGTCAGTATCAACTCATTCAAAACAGAAGTGAAGCATAATAGTTGACGATCACAATAAACATTTAAATAGAAAAATTTGGCTTAGGGTATAGCTTTTATTGTTCTGCAATTCTTTAGTAATTATTTTATTAATCATTTTATTAACTAGTAACTATTTGTGATTAAGTTTCTGTAATGCCATGAGGGAAAAAATATAAGGCGACATTTTATGTAATTACCAAGAAAATAGAGGACAGATTTCACAGTTCCATAGTGGGCCCAAAATGTCTGGAATTCTAAGACAAAAAAGAAATTAAATTTTTCACAAACTATGAGAACAAGTCCTATTTGGTAACAAGCATTAAAAAAATAGAAATAACAGAACCGGGCATGGTGGCTCGTGCCTGTAAGCTTCAGCCTATGAAGCTGCTGGTGCTAGGGATTGCAGTTCAAGTTCCGCCTGGGGCCCGTAGCGAGACCTAGTTCCAAAAAATAGCTGGGCGTGGTTTTGAGCGCCTGTAATCCCAGCTACTTGGGAAGCTGAGGCTGAGGATCGCTTGAGTCTGTGGTAACCAGGCAATGAGAGCCTGCGGTTCCACAGGCAAAAATAGCCAAGATCTAGTCTCAAAAATGAATGCATGAATGAATGCATGAATGAATGAATGCATGAATGAAAGCATGAATAAATGAATGAGAAATATCAAATCAAGGTAGGATCAATAGCTGTGTCAAAACAGAAAACAGAACACACATGTTTCCTTCAGGATTCTAGAATGACCACACTGCATGAGACTAGCATATGCCAATCCTTGTCTACCATATTGATGAAATTAACTGGAATTTTTTAGTTCAAGAGCTCACATCCCAGAGAAAATGTTGAGTGATTTCTAGAACAGTAGGATTCTCATTGTGAAAAACAAGAACTAATTAGCAAATTAGAAGTTCCTTCCTTGCAGAGAAAACTGTTAATACAGACAAAGTCTCAGTGTAAAATAATCATTTGCAGAAGATGCTGGACAAAGAGGTGGAAACTTGATGTAATCAACTTTCATTCTCTTTGCAGCCTCTTAAATAGTCAATTGTGAGAACACTGTTTCAGAGGGAATTTAGACGTGAGTATCTTAGTAGAGGTTGATTTCATTTATTAGCTTACATTTTCTCGTCAACTCCATCCAAAAGCATCTAATTCAGAAGAACAAGGAAAGAATTTAATTAAAAAATATACAATTGTTTAAGTGGGAAGGATGCAGACTATATGCTTACTGAGATACACAAACAGATTCCAAAATGATTGTGGTACTAAGCACCCCTTAGAATGCTGTATTTAATATTTCATTCTGAAGTTGCTATACAGTAAGTCAATCCAGGGTGCTCCTGTAACTTTGGATAACATCTCAAACAGATGCCAACTGCAGCACACTAAGGGAAGTCAATCTTATGACTACACTGTACACTGCCAAGCTAATAGTTTGAGTAAAACCCAATTCCCATGTTGTTCTTGATTTGAAGCTCTCACTTGTCCAAAATATATGAGACTAGAGGTAGTAATAAAATCACTGATAACTTCAGCCTAATAGTTCTCAACAAGTTTGAAATGTAGCGATTCTGAAAAGGGTGTTGGTTTTGAGCCCTCATAGCATTCTCAAGTCAACTTGGGGACACAGTTCTTGGAGACATGGATGACAAAAACCTCATCTTGACTCCATCTATCTTCTTCATATCTCCACTAGTGATTGCTTAGCATCTTGGATTTCTCATGGTATAAACCTGAAGGTTCACATCTTGTTTCCATATTGACCTTGGTCCACTAGAGAGTTAGATAGTAAAGACCACATATTTAAAGTATTCAGCGTAAAACCTTAGTGTTACCCCACAAGCCTTCTTTAGCTTATTGCACAAATTGAGAAGCAAATCAAAGGTTGCCTGCTCAACAAACTGGGAAATTGACCGCTCTTTTCCATTCTAACTTTCTATACTCCAGACCATGGCACATGTCTTCCACAAATTACTGAAGCTGTCTCCCACCCTGACTACCAACCTCCTCTATCTAGTATCTACACAGCAGTCAGTGTTCATGCTAAAATCTACTTTAGATCATGGAACTCACTACTTAAAACTCTCCACCAGTACCCTTCATCATTTAGAGTAAAGAGTTAAAAGAAAAATAGACCTTAAGGCTGAATACATCTGCTCCTTGCCTCCAATTAAATCACTGATAGCTGCTCCTACATTTTAGGCATTGAGTCCTCTATATAAATGAAAAGGCCATGTTGCTGTGCCTTCAACATAAACAATACCCCACTGTCCTTTCTGCATACCCAGAGTAGCAAGTAGCCTCTTGCCTCAATGAGATAGTTACTCCCATATCACTTTTACAAAGGGGCTGCTCTGTCATTCAAATTATAAACCTATCCCAAAGTCTCCTTTCTTCATCTTTTTATTACTGTCTTCATAGCAGTCACCTAAAATTTTAGACATGTAGCTTGTTTTTTATATTTTCTATTGTCTACTTATTGCCCTCACTGTAATGCAAGCTATAACACAGAGATGCACCAATTATGATATTGCAGTATACAGACAAGTCAACAAATATTCTAACAAACATAATAAACAGAAGGTTCTCAACAAAAGATGCTATAACATGTGGTTAAATTCAACCATTTCAAGTTACAATTTAATGTCTTTTAGTAAATTTAGTCTTAAAACCCTCTCCCAAACCTAGCTTCATCTATTGATCCAAAGAGGATTTTTTAACTAGAGTTATGCCTAAATTACATTTCCTCCATTATCACACAAAGCAGTCAAACTTGTTGTATGATGGTTTTTGAAGTAAATTCTTCATAGGACTTATATGTCAGTCTATGATTACTCATTGTCTATGATTTCCTTTAGGACTTATATATCAGTCTATGATTACTCATTGTCTATGATTTCCTTTGTCTTAAAAAACAAATGCTTTTCAGTTCCTACAAAATATCCAGCTCTGTGAGGGTAATGGAAATAACATGAATAGAATCTGAATCCTACTTTTACTAGAAACATTGGGTGACAGATAATGGACATCAATACACAAACTACATACTGACATTTATTTCATAGCATTTCCCCTATCAAATGGGATAAAGATGTTATCCATTAAATGGTTTAATATAGTCCAAAGGGACCCGGTCAGGTATCTTGCTCACATATACCCAGGCGTGTTCTCCATTACAACAGACATATAATATATAGCCTTCCCTTTTGGGAACCAAGACTTTTTGAAACTACCCTTTGCTAATATTCAAACCACCCTGAGGTATTAATGAATTAATTAATGGAGAATAAATAGTTAACCAATATATATTATACTTTTAACTTTGGGGTTTTTAGAAGGTTTCAGGAGATTTGGTATAACTGGAAAGTATAACTTTCTATACATGAGCTAAAAACTCATATACCTTTAATGGGTGCTAATTTTACAACATTCATGTTAGGACAAATAATTCCTAATTCCAAAGACATATTTTCCCCTGCATATTTATCGGCAATGTGTTACATATTAACAATGAGAATTTCAAAGCAAAACAAATATCCCATGTTTCTCCTTTCAAATATTACTTATGATAAGCAGATAGGGCTATTAGCTTCCAAAAGTAGCAAACATTAACACCACACCTGAAAGAAAGGTAACTATGTTTTCTTCAGGTCTTAGATGTTTCTCTCTTTCTACATTTCTTTGCTGATAATTTTTTAAAAGAAGGACACAAGAATAAGGCAAACTATGTAAGTACATTCCTCTTCCTAGCACTAAAACATAAAGAAATCAGAAGATAATATAGGAGCAACAGTCATTGTTTCCGTTTCCTGACGAGTGATGGAATTTCTCAGCATTAAAAAAAATCAGCCAGATACTCTAGGATGATGAATCAAATTAACTTGAATTGACATTATAAACATGAACAACAGGAAGACATATCTCTCAAGTATTTAGAAAGTGGCATTTCATCAACTTGCTTTAGAATATTTATGATTGAAGTCAAGTGAACAATTACTGATGGTAAAAAGAAATGATAGAAATCTATGACTAGAGACAGATCTGTCTCAAATTTCACTAAAAATTATATCTAATTTATCATAAATGTATTCATCTCAAAAACAACTATTATAGGAACATTCCACCCCCTGATATTTCAACAGAGTCCACCCTCATCTCCATGCTGAAAAAGGTCTCAGGCACTGAAGATTGCAAGTTCCCACATTCAATGAACCAGACTTCCTAAATGGAGCTGTAGATGAGAGGAGACTTGGAGGAGAAACATGGACTAGAGACTTATAGAGACACTTGAAAGAGGTACTTGGAAGAGACACGAGGGTGACACTTGTGCAGGCTAGTCTTTGGCAGAGACAATGGCAATCTTTATCTTGATCTGGTATATTTTGCATTTTTCTCTGGAATCTGCTTAACCCTTTTCTTGAGGTTCTTTTCCAGAAGCGATATTAGAATTGTGGCAAGCTTCAGGCTGACACTGGCTGAGCATCTGTCCAACATGGGGATAGGTAATTTGGGGGATTTTATTTAGAAACTATTTTTTGTATTCCCTTCTTTTCTTTCTCTTTATGCACACTAGTTGTATTAAAAATCACACGGAGTCTGCTTCCTTTGCCTTTGTTTACATGGATGGCAGTATAGTTTTTAGAGGGTACAATCCTTAACTACTTCATTGTGTGCTAATACAACCTCATTGGTTTTATATTAATTTCACATCCATATAAATTATCTACCCTGCAGATATAACTAAATCCTACGGGTATGTTCCAGCTCCCCAAAACATTTTATAAGGGGAAAACAGTATGTCTACATATGTCCTCCCCCATCATAGCCATGAGGCATACTGGGCCAGGTGGCTTTCTCCCCAGGCTGGCTATCTGCAGCTGGAAGATACTACATATTTTAGTTCTGAATGACCATATGTGCTCACCAGGGCTCATAAAGCATGTACAAGATGGAGGGAATGAAGGACACTGAGTTTGCAGCCTATTTGTGGAAAATCCATTCTGAAATTTATAGCTGGCAAAGTCCAGATCCAACATACCTCCTTATTTCTTCCCCACATCATCCTCCATTAAAAAATTTGCCCAAGGCCTGCCCTTTAAAACTATTTTTAGAGCAGGTAACCCTGCTCTTCTACAATACTTGCGATAAAATAACCTGCACTGCACAAATCAGTACTGGACTACCATATGAACAACTGTTATTTTTATTTCACATATTTAATTAAAATCCCAGAAAGGGAATACTAACTCATATATAAGATTACTATATTACATATATACATATATATATATAACAACTCCTACTATGTATTCATTGATGCAAATAATTCTTCAAGCTTTTTTTCATAGTTAATTTTTATCAAGCTTTCCATTCAGGGTATACTGGAACACTAGAAGGGGAAAGGTTCTCTGCCTCAATGGAGAACAACTGCTGCTCTTGCTATGGCTGCCACTATCTACCATCAATGAACATTCATCGAACCAGGCAATTGACTTGTAATAGTTCATTGTGAATGTCATCTTGTCTTGTGTCAAATACACTATTACATTTCCATTATATAGTTATGGCAATCAATGCACAGAGGAGTTACTTTCCCTTAATACTTATAAAGTATATTGGAGATAGAATCCTGATGAATCTGAAACAAGTTTGTACTCTTATTCTTAATCATATATGACAACAGCTTTTCAATAAAATATGCAAAGTATAGACATGATGTCTCAGAATGACTGAACGGTTTCAATAAAGATGAGTTGAGTTATAAAAATAATTACAATGTGCTTTCAGGTGAATCAATTGTTTACCTATACATTTTCTTTGTATAATCCCCTGAAAGAGTGTCATTAATTTCAGGAAGCACTAGATGATCATCATATTCACCATGCTCTTCCATACCTCCCATTCAACAGATGAGGAAAATGAAGTTGAGAAAGATTAAATTAGTAGCTGAAAGAAAATTTAAAAGTGGCAGTACCTTCATTTTACTATGTTTACTATCTCTATCAAAGAGATCCTCCCACATAAGTAACTACCGGTAATCAGAATAAAAGGGCAAACGTACTTTCAGACAGTTGCTAGCAGCACTACAGTTTAGTGCAAACAGTTTGAAAAGTATTCTCACAATATGTATTAATGCTTTAACAATTTGCATACCTAAACCCAATGAGTCTATAATTGGCAACTTAAGGAAACCCAATTTGGAAAAGGAAGAGGGTTCACACTTCTACTCTTAATCTCTAAAATGAAGAATTGCATATTCCAAAAACAAGAGGGTATACTCACTTGATGGAATATAATACAGCTTTGAAATAAAGTTTGAAATAAAGATCATGGAATAAGGGGAATTATTGTGAAAATAAAAACATGAGGCTAATTATCAACCATGATTATAACAATGACCACAACCATAATGATTTGATGAAATAAAATAACTTGTATTTAGGGTCTTGACCATTTTATTAGCCAAATGTAGAACTTGTTGATTAAAATGGCATCTACCATTTAGCATAATGTCAGGAACAACTGCTTCATGGAAAACTAATAGGTCATTGGGAGGAATTTCTCTTTATTCTAATTTTCTTTCTACTAAGGCATGTTTAATATATTTTAAGAGATATATTTCTTACTCCTGTTAGTCCATGAAAGATCATGACCTTAGATCTAAAGTTAATCCCATACCGGTATTATTTGAATACTTGTTTTGTCTGATAACTAGAGAAAATCTGCAAGTCATTTGTATATAGACATATCTATATATATATTCACAAAACACAAATTAACTTTGGCATATATAAGTATCTTTATAAACATTCTTCACTTTAAGCTAGGAATTCCACTTCAAAGACTGTTTCCCTACAGTTATCAGACATAGACAGAGCTATCTTAACAATATGGAAGCATTTATTTAAATTAGCTGATTTATCATCAGTGTTCGGTCATGTGTACTAAGTCTGGAGAAAAACTCATTCTCATTTCTTATAGAAAATCGTGATTAAAAATGTCATCGTCTTTAAAACTATGTATTTTTAAACTATATACCTTTGCAGTAAGGGGATGAATTCAGACATTTAAAATACAGCTAATATTAGACGTTGGGTTCTGATGCTTTACTAATACTTAAAATGAGGCTTGAGACCATTCCTATGGTGGTTTAATATTTCTTGCCACTTCTGAAGCCAGGCACAATGGTTTGTGCCTGTAAGCTTCTGTCTATGAATCGGCTGGGGTTAGGGATCGTGGTTCAAGTCCTGCTTGGGGCAACACAGAGAGACCTAGTCCCAAAAATAGCTGGATGAGGAGGTGTGCACCTGTAATTCCAGCTACCTGAGAAGCTGAGGCTGGGGATTGCTTGAGTACGTGGTACCCTGGGCAAAGTGAGCCTGCAGTTCCATGGGCAAAAATAGTGAGACCTAGTCTCCAAATAAATAAATAAATAAATTATATATATATATATATTTCTTGCCACTTCTGACAAGTGAAGTAGAGATGAAAGATTTGAAAGATCCGAGATAAATTAAAAGTCTTGCTGATAAAATGAGTAATAACAAAATTTTTCTTACGGAGGTTTTTAACACACTATCCTGCCCAGTTTGTTAAAAAGATGTTATAGTTCAACATTAGAAATCAAATCATAGATAATAAGAAGCCTCCACTGACAAGCCCATTTCCCTAGCAGGAATCTAGATACATGTCAGACTGGCAATGCCTGCAGCAGACCTTGTGCCTTCATAAAAGTCAAGGTCAGGCCTATGCTCTAAGTAACAAGATCAAATTGCAACAGAAGAGCAACTTTTCTCAAGTTATTTTTCCTGGTCCCCTATTTCAGGTCAGTTTGCTGGGTCAGAAGCTTCAGAAAGCCATCTTGCCTTTGGGAATCACTGACTACAGCTTCATTCATTAATTTGAAAGAATTTGAAACCATGTTGCTTGCAACAATTCAGATCTTCCTTCAACCCAACCATGAGTATAAAGGCAGTCCCCACAAACTTTGGCTGTGGAGCTCTCCAGAGTGACCTAAAGCTAAGCAGAATCAGAGTGCTTATGACAGCAATGTTGGGGTAAAATGAATCTCACTAGCCCCAACCTCCACACAGACTGTAGTGGCTGGCTCTATCAAATTCTACAGCCCCCTGTCCATTTTGTCCCTTCACCCTCAAAGATCCCACAGAATATAGCAAACGTGTCTGGCACATAAAAGGAAACCAGTAAACCTTTCTTGAATGAATGAAGAAACAAACTACTAAGAAGATGCAAACTAAGTCAGCAGCTCTAGTCATATTAACATATCTTTTTCAAATAGAATTGAGGTGGCACTATAAACACCAATTCCCTGTCCTGCAACTTCACAGGTACCACCAAAGGCTGCCTCACATTAGCACACCTACAGATAACAATGCTTTGGTTCACAAGCTAAACATTCTACAGGAACAAAGCCATAACTGGCCTTTTAAACATTCCTATTCATCAAATGACTCATTAAGAGCCTGATTGTGGTGTCTCAAAAAATGTCTCATCATGCTATTGCTCCTGGTCCCTATTTGTATCACTTCCTGCTGTGCACACAAGTAATTAACTTGCAATGCTCCGCTGGCTGTGACACGGTTCCAAGCCATCAAAACTTCACCGGCAGGTAGTTAAGCATGTATGCCTCTTCCCAAGTTAAACTGGATAACCAAATATCACATGCAATTGTCAATCAATATTGAAGCCTTTTGACATGAAGTCATGGGAGCCATGGCAACTATAGTTAAATCTCCTGCTTCTCAGCTCAATTCAGATCCTGTTCTGATGGAGGCAGAGTGTGAATAAAGACTTACTTTTGCTATGGAAGAAAGGTTTTCTTTGAGAGTCCTGAAAATAAAATTGTTTGGATTAAGTTCAACTGTATGACAAGTTCAATAAGGAAAGAAGCTATTGTGTTGCCCGGCAATAAAGATCATGAACTATAGATATAGAGCCCAACTAATGACTTTTTGCTTTGTGCAAGTAAACTAAATCTCTACAGTCAAATCTCCTTGTTTATAAAATGTGAATAAACAATACTTAACTCATAGCACTCTAAGTTGAAGTGCTTAAAATGATGCCCTCCAAATGGCCAGAATCCTAAATACCAAGATCTAGGTAATGCTGAACATTATTGTCAAACAATATTGAACACAGAGTAGGACCACAAAGTAACTTGAGTGTCAGTAAAACTATTTTAGGAAGAAATCAACTATAAACAACTCATAAATTCTCTTCTCATGAGTATCAGTTTCTCCTGAAAGATTTATGTAAACACTGTATTTAACTCTTACTATGTAGTTAACATAATTAAATTTTTGCAGTTAATATGATTATTTTTAGCTGAATCTCTTTTTAAAAAAATAGCTAAATAATTTAGAGAGATATTAATCTAGACTGCATCTTTTTCGAAAATTCTGGGTCAGCGAGTCTATATGAGATCAAATGACAATAGAGTGGGCTGGACCAATGCAGCGAATTCATCCAAAGGCTTTAAAAAGCAGAGAGAACAAAGCCTCAAGCACAAGGTTGAGCCATGCATGTAAAGCTATGACAGAACAAGGACAGACAAAGGAACTATAATACAGAAGGGGAAAAAGGGGACAAGAGGAGATGTGCATAAATGGAGAATTATTGCTTTATAGGTGCCTGGAGAAATGCAGCCCAGGTTGGATCACTTTCCCTTGCAATGAAGGGCGGTTTAGCAATTTAGTATGCAGTAAGGATGGACATGGGGTTTTGATTGCCAACTAACATTTTGCTAAGGCAGAGGCAGAGGGGAGGGTCATTAACTCAGAAATGAACAGTAAATGAGTACATGGGACAATACTGCCCAGGAGTGGACAATTTGAGGGGAGGGGAATCCAAGAAATTCTCCAGATGGACAAGATCTTCCCCAAGACATTTCCCACCTCATTCATCACTTCATGCTTCAGTAAAAATTACTGATTAATTTATCGTTTCTAACTCATGGTTTCTGTTATGAAACCATCCTGCCAATATCTTTGGGAAAGTCTCCAAACCACATTAGTGATTGCAGAATACAATTGTTCCCTGTGTCCTATCAACTTAGTTCTACATTCCTGAAATGATAACACATGAACTGTTGTGGTCCCTTTTGAAGCCAATGCCACATGATACTTGTAATTCTATACCCACTAATAAAACGTGTTTTCCAGTTAGTTAGATGTTCCCTAGATGCATTAAACAAGCTATGACTGCTAAAGTACTTTAGAGAATGCTATCTGTAAGAATTAAGTGAAATCACAATATTCATTTATTCAACGCCTGCCTATTGTCTCTTCTTTCCACCTCCAACTTGACAGATGAGCACCACAAAACCATGCATCTTATCTGAATAGTTTCCTGAATTCTCATAGCTTCTAGAACAGTGCCTGATGCATTCTAAGCATCCCCTCAAAAAACAAAAAGTAAAAATGAATGATATGTTTGCATGATTAATGTGCTATTTAAATATATAGCTTGATTAATCAATAAGTTCACTGAATAGACTGCTTTTTTTAAGTGTGTTGTCATCAGAGAAGCTTGATAAACAGTGTTGCATTAAAATTCATCTTAAAAGTAAGGATAACTTCTCTATATACATAAATGGTGACATTTAACTGTCACCATTTCACTTTGATGTGGTGTGGTTTACCTATACCTCACAGGGGAAAACTGTTCAGCGAAGTTAAAAAGCATTCATTCAAGCTATAGGATTCCATAAGCAAAGTTGAGATTTTATAACCAGGTATACCTGATTCTAAAACCCAGTTTTTTTTTTCTAATATCTTATGGAATAAATGAATACAGTCTATTATCCTGATCTTGCCTTGAGACACAACGGTCTATAGTTTTCCACACTGTAGTCTTAGAGAAACATCCTGTCTGAGAGACACATCCTGCTCACAGTGTATTTCTTACTCAGGCTTAGAGAAGCTTAGGGGACTTAAAAGCTTAAGGTGTCAGATCTATTTGAGGCAGAACACATACCAATACACATAAAACCCAACCCTAAAATCTGTACCAGTTCCCAGATAAAAATGCCTTTAGGTACCAGGAAGGAAATTTAATTCAGTGAGTGAAGCTGTCTGTAAGATAACAGGGAAAGGTGGGGACTGTGGAGAACTTCAAAGTACAATCTCATCCCATATGAGTCTCTCAAACTCTAGCCCCAAGGGCATCACCAAAAGGGCTTGAAAGAGGTGGCTATGCCCACCTCAAAGTTTTAATTTGGAAAACTTGGGTTGGGATACAGACATTTGCATTTCTTATTAAATATCCAAGTGATGCTGAAGCTCTTGGTACAGGATTCACCCTTTGAGAACAATTGGTCTAAAGAAAAGAAAGCAACTTCCACTTAATTTCAGTCTAATGTTGAAACTGAGAAAAGCAGAAAAACATTAATATTTTCATACAAGGGTGGATTTTCCCATTCCATTTCTATCTATTTCTATCTATCTAGTGAGTAGATCAAACAATATAACTTTAGGAAAAAAGCACCCAGCCTGTAAAGAACCATGTGTCTAAAATTCACTATTTAGGAGACAAAACAAAGCATCAATCCACATTTCCCCCAAGTAAGTTGAACCTAATCTGACATGTGTGGAAAAAAAAGTGAAGTAAAATGGTTTATTTTTGCTTTACTTAGTCAAATAAATTTTAAATGTTTAATGTCTGTACGTACCTCAGCCATAAGATATACCCTGCTGCCAGAAAATTGCAGACAGACCTTCCCCTACACTCGCCCCCTAAAGATATCATTAGAAAACAATAAAGAGGGCTAAAATGAAAGCAATGAATAACAAATTAATCCATGTTTATGGATGTTTATCTTGCCCAAGATAATGCTTCTGTGTATAAGCACCACCCTTTCACTTTCTGGATTCCTTCCAGGTAACATCTGTGGCACCTTTCAAAGGTATCCAGGAGAGATAAATATGATGATGATGGTGATGCCAAAGTTTACTCAACACTTAACACTCTGATTGGTTTTGTGTTGACAACACATTTCATCTTCATGAAGCCTGTCTACATCCTGGTTCAGACAGTATCTTTCTTATTGTATCTTATGAATGAAAAATGGAGGTTAATGAATTAAATAATTTGCCCAAGATAATACAGCTGATTTGTGAAGAGTGAATCTGAAACTAGTCTCTCGTGTGCAGGTTTCTACCCACATCATGTGTGACCTTGAAATGCAGGAACTGGAGAAGCTGAGGTATACCTGAGTATGGTAAACAGATGTTGGAACACAGGGATATGTGTGATACTTCCTACATCCCACTGTAAAGCTATGAGGTCTTACTACCAAAGTTAACAGGCCCCAAATCACCTCATGTTGTGATTCAGAAGCAAGGGGGACAAAATTGCATGCTTTGCTCATCAAAACAGAACAAAGCAAAACAAACTACCTTAGTCATGTCTGGACGATTAGCCCTGCATGAGCCAAAACCAGGAAAGCAAAAGCAATGACTTGAGCTGGCTGTCAAGCAGAGTATATTACATTTCTTGTTCCTGAGACAGAGTCCATTGATCTGTTTTACTAAGATTTGGTCTCTAGAGTTGACTTCATAACTTAAGCTTATGACTTGATCAAATGATGCAGAAAAACAACCCCCAAAGCTAAACGATTATATTATGCACATTACAGAGTGCTATGTTCATGCAGGGCAGCTAACTACACAAACAGGGAATTTATTCCTCTGATACAGATGCTCTAAGACAGGGCTCAGTTTCAGTAGTTGAAGAGGCTGTGTTGCATGTCCGGGAGATAGAGTTACATACTGCATGTTAAAGAGACATTTATGGAACTCCCACCGTATACCAAGCACTGGAATCCAAAGTGAACAATGCAGAGTTGGTTTCCTTCAAAAGACTGCTTTCTAATTGAGGAGAAAGGCAGCAGACAAGGAAACAGACATAGACACCTGCACCTTGTAAAAAAGCATATGAAATAACTGAATATGAGGTCAAACTACTGGGGTAGTCTGCACAATAGAGCCTTGTGAAAAGTTACATTTAAACTGAGCCCTGAAAAAAACATAAAGATGAAGGAAAATTCCCAAGCACACCGATGTGTGTAAACCAAAGTCATAATGGAGAAAACAAAGAGAAGAAAAGCACAGAAAGCTGTAGAGCAGGGCAGGTCTCTACTTCAGCAGATGTGAGTAAACGAAATTCTTAATTCTCTCAAAATACAAAGAAAAATAGTATGAGCACACTGGACTTCAGTGGTCCAGAAGGCTTCCCAATAAATGGTACAGATCAATTGTTGGAGTGTAGGAGGGTATATCTGAGAGAAGAAAACAAAAGTTTTGAGAAGGAAGTAAATTTTGAGAGCAAAACAGAAACCAACTTGATTGCTATCTTCTTCAATCCAAATGTGATTATCTTGGGATGCTGTTATAGTCTCCATATAAATTCCTTCAGTGCAGATATCAGCCACTGTCTCTATCAATCACTCCTCCCATTTTTATCTAGCCCTTACGGAAGAGGTGGTTCTCCTAACACTCTCCTTTTCCCAAAGCCTTGATTGAACTAACCTATGTTGGACACATGACCCAAAGAAGGCCCATGATATTCTCCTTGCAGGCAACTTGAAATTAAGACACAAAATTAGTTACATTGAAATACCTGACTTATGGGGACCAGAGTGGACACAACAGCATCCCTGATAGGTCATTACTTTGTGAAAAGTATGAAAAAGGCCTACAAACAGAAACCAACTAACAGATGCTGAGATGGTCAATCTGAGTCGCAGACAGAGAGACAGCCATGGACCAACGAGAGACAGATCGACAAGAGACAGTGAGGCCATGGAGTGGGACTCCCAGCAAGTTATTGCCCTGAGTCCTGGCTAGATGTACTTCTCGCCCTTGGGTCTTAGGGACACACCCATTTTCTCCACCAAGGTGTATAGATTTCCATTCTTAGCACCCAATGATCCTAGACTGATACACTGTAACAGGGTCTTTGGGCTAGAAAATTTGACTATCAACAATGTAACAAGCAATCATTGAGTGCAGAGTCTGTATTCTGCAGAGCAAAGCCAGGATGAGTGAAACTCAGTTCCTGTTTCTGAAGAATTTAAGTTCTGTAAGTCAGGTTCACAGAAGAAAGCAACAGAAGAAAAAAAATAACATATACTGTAAGCATGCAAAAGGGTTGATTAAACTAAGAAAATTAGAGATAGCTTACAGGAGATGCAGCAGTAATAAACTTTGCCCTCATCTGTCCTCTTACACAGGCAGCATCACCGTATTGCTATTATTTTACCAAATTTAAGATAATTCTTTGAATATCTGTAAGCATCTATTTCTATGCAGAAATAGAAAAACAATCAGTTCTATAATGGTTTGCTTGGGGGACTGGGAAATGGATCCAACAAACCATCAAAACACATAAACCTTAAGATAAATCCCACAAGCCAGGTAATGAAAAGAGAGCATAAGAGTCATTGGTTATTAACTAGTCACAGACATTTGGCTTTCAGTCTGACAGGGATGACCAAACAACCTAAAGTGCCCTTGTTTCTGGCCAAAGGCCCTATGGGAGGGTTTCCAGCAGACTCAATAGGGTGAAACTGGTTACTCAAAGTCAGTTACAATGAAATTGCATGTAAATAAGGGCTCATCACAAAGAGATGAAATGGAAAACTACTAAAAGTGTTGTAGGAAACAAATTTCTTTTGGTCAGTCAACTCCAGGAGTATGTGGAATGAATTTCTTCCACCTTCTGATAAACTACTGAATGACTCCTGAACGCAGGGATGAGACTAGGCTTCATGTTGCAAGTCTATTTGATCACCTAATTGTTCTCTAGAATGGGAAAGAATTGGCAATTGCCTATACCAGAAGACCTATGTTTAGTGATCACATGTTTGCATGCTCTCCAATAAGATGCTGCATCCAAGTAAATAAATTCATAGTGTGCATTATACAGCACAGTACATCATTCACCTAGAACTGCACAGCCAAACAAGCAGAGCAGATGGCAAGTGAGAAAGAAATATTGATCACCATGAATAATTTTTACTAAAAAGCATATAAAAACTGGATTTTAAAATATTTCAAAATAATTTATTCACTGTGTTCTCACTGTTTTACATTTCTGTTTATAAATATTTACAATGCACTACCTTCATAAAATAATTATTATTCAGTGTTCACAGTAAAGAGAAAGGCATCCGAGACTGACTGTTTGTGAGTTTGTCTCCACTAATCTGTATGACAATATTTTAATTTAGCATTAATTCTCAACTCTTCCCAGTTAAACATACACGGCTTTATTTGCTCTCTGTTTCAGGTAATATTTATAGACATGCAACATGCATCACACTACCAGTTTTTATTTGTAGTGATTTAGTGATACAAGGGAGAAACTTGTGTTAATATTAATAAGGAATACTAAGGAGTACTCAACACAACTTCTAGGTAACTCAGGCAAGTCAGCAGAATAAAAGAAGCAAATCAGAGGGATGAGACTGACACAAAGCAATTCCATTAAGAGTGTTTTAAGAGTAAGAGAAACACCGAGGTACTATTCTAGGACAAAGAAAGATAGCTAAATAGTCAATATCTAAAAATCCTTCAACCAAAAATATCCCTACATCCTGAAATGGTTTTGAAAAAAAAAAAAAAAAAAAAAAGGCATGCAACTGTTTGACTTCTGACAAGCAAAAATTTCAACATGAGGATATTTAGGTCCTAGTATAGTCTTCCACTTAAACATATCAATCATAGCTCCTGACCTACCTCTCCCCTTTCACTTTCCTTAGGTAATTGGCTTTGCATTTCTCTATAATCAGCCTCTGTATTCAGTGTTTGGTACATCAATTAAGTCTGATGTTGAATTGAGAATAGGAATTAGTAAATGATCATTCTATCTAGATCTCTTTGAGCTATCCAGACTAGGGTCTACTAGATCCTCATTCCCAGATTTTTTCAATAAACGATGAGGTAGAGGAGCAATGATAATAAATCTGACCAAAAGTTACAGTAAAAGATTCTGGGATGAATAACATGAAGCTTGAATATTAGTGTCATAATCATCTCTTCTACAATCTCTTTCCTTGTGGAACAAGGTGTGAGTAAACACCCTAACATGTGTGTAAAGGGTGAAAGGGTGTGTATAGGGCCTGGGCGTGACGGTGATAGATGCAGTATAAATAATTGGTGGAATGAAAATTAGTAATCATTCCTTATGGCCTGCGTGGAGAGTAGGAATCACATAATTGTTGGAAATAAAGTCAAACAAGACAACTCTAAGGCAGAAAATTCCACTTTTTGATAAATAAATTGCATTAGCTCATATATTATTTTATTTTCAGTTTAAACTCAGAGACTTGTACTTGTTCCTTTCCCCAGAAGTACCAAACTTGGCAACTCTTATCGCTGAAACTGAAATGCTGTTCTTTAATGGACATAACTTAGTATATTGTGCTACCTATTTTAGGAGAAAAGAAAAATGAAAATTATGTGACACTCCACAATGACATGAAACAAAGAGTCTTTATTTTATTTCAGACAACATTAAAATAATCTATTGTTAAAGGAGAACTTTTTCAAGTACATTTGTGTATACCTATAAGTGTGTGTGTGCCTGGAAATGCTATTATTTCAGAGGAATGGAAACATAATAAAAATCTTTAATTCCCCTGAGTAACACAGTATGATAATCACCATGCACATTCTCCTGCCAAAATAAATTTAAGATGAGGATATTTTTAATAATGGGTAACTGTAGGGGAATTTGACATTTAGTTATAATTGAGCAAGCAGGTTTCTAGCCAGATAACTATACTGCTCAGGTTCCAAACACACATATAAATAGATTTAAGTCAAAGTTGCACTTTTACGGATTTTATTTCTGGTGCTAATTCACATTATATAGATGTTCATAAATTTTTCTGAAGTCCAAAATGAGCCAGCGTACTACTGAAGATTATAAATATTATTTTAAAATTAAAAACAATTTGAACATTACTATTGTCATTAGCTAATGGTTTTTATCTTCCTCTGGGACAATAAAAGCATTAAAATTCAATTTAGACAACATTTACTTCTCATAAAAAATGGTCATTAACATGTTCCTGTTAAAAACATCAAACTTCCTAGCAGGACACAAAAACGGAAGACTTGGACCCATAGATGAAGGTCTGAAAAAAGAGTGAAGTAGGAAAGTTATCATAGTTCAAGGATAGTACATGTAGGAGCACAAGTCCAGGGTTGACAATAATTCTTATCCATCATGTTTGCAGCCTAAACCATAGCTTAGATCTAAGAACAAAGGTGGGAGTTAATGTGGAATTAATTGCTAGGGGATGCTATTATATATGGTCATTAAATTGAAATAGTACTATGATTATAACTGTGTAACACCAGTTGATTTGATCAGACCATTATTAGGGAAGTTCCCCAGGATATGTTAGTGTCTTTCAATCAAACTCCAAAGCATGTACCCTTTTACCTGAATAGATTTCTCTTCCAGCATCCCCTTCCCATCTGATTTGAGTCCTCTGTTCCACATCTCCTATCTTTCTACTTTATTTCCCATAATTTCACTACAAAATATTCCCAGGGGAAGACTGCTATAAATTAGCTCAAGGAAGAATAATGGATATAGCTTGGAATTTCTTAAGGTATAAAGGGAAGTATCTTATGAGTGTCAGTATCTGAAAAATCTTCATCTTAAATTCTCCCTCCTCCTCTGGAGTCCATTCTCCCCTCTCCAATCTAGCCTGCCCAAACTGTGCTATTTTTCAGGGTTGTAATAAACATCTACCCCATGAATCTTTGCAGGCCCCAGTTGCTTACTTCATTAAATAGAAAAGCTCTACAAGTCAACCCAGCCTTTATCTATCACTTTATCTTATACAGACCATCAAAGTGACAGGAGCAGATGGTATTTATAGTTTCCTGTGCCCTAAGAATTGGGGACAGTGATTCAACACCCTTGCCTGCCAAGCCTTTCTTACTTACAGTTACCTTAAGTAAGCATTTACAAATTTATCACTAATCTAATCCTCCACATATCACCACTACAAGCTACATTACAACCTCAAACAAGAGAAGTTTAGCAAGACTTTAGGTATACATGTTGCCTACGTAATAGACTGGTATATACAGTGGGCTGTGAAAGTTGGGCATAGTATAGATTTAGGTGCTAAAGTCAGCATAAAATTTGAAGGGAAATTTACCATCTGAAATTCTTTAGGGACACAAAATGAAAAGACAATAGGGCTCTTTCTCTAGCACTACAATCATCTCTTTGTCCAGGGAGTAATAAACATAGTAGTTGACATATAACTTGGTCCAGTATAGTATTTCAAAATACCTTTAAAAGTTCAGAATCACACAAGGTCACTCTATGAACAAGTTGCAATACCTGAAAGTACTGCAGGTTCATAAAGCTTTCTATGTGTTTGTAGCAGGGACCACATCTACTTTAATAGAAGGATATTGGTTTCCTTCCTTTTCCCTCAATCCCCTGTCCTGCCTCACTGAAAAGAGTTGAACACAATGATTTCTAAGAGTGTAAGGGGCATCACCCCTGTTTACATTGCAGAGAAAAAATGAGTCTGGATTATAGAAATGATGCTAATTAAATGAGCAGCAGGGAACATTTGCTGCCTGTAGGAAGAGTTCTCCTCCAAAGAACAACAATTGTGTTAACTACACTGCTTACTTGCCTTTGCAATAGCCAATGATAATTTATTGTGGAGTCCTTAGATAAACCTCTAGAAGTGTTGTCAGTATATGAAGCATTCCGATTCAGACAGAAGTATGGTTAGTATGGATTCTTCCCAGGAGGGTTGTTTGCTTGTTTTTTTTAAAAAAAATTTTAGGTAAAGAAAGATTGAGGAAAGTAGAGGGATTTCTCCTATATTTTCTGTCCCACACATAGTTTCTATCTTGTTATAAAATACCCCTAGCAGAATGATGCATTTTCAACAACTGATGAAGCTAAACAGACATATTGTTATCACCCAAAGTTCATAATTTATATTTGGGTTTACTCCTGGTGTTGTCAGTCTATGGGTTTGGATAGATATATAACATATGTCCATCATTATCATATCACATAATATATTTGGTGGCCCAAAACCCCTCTGTGTTCCTCTTATCCATCCCTTTCCCATCCTAGCACCTGGCAATGGGTCTATCTCTTTACTTTTTTTGTGATTTGTGTGATTATGAACTTTTAAATGTATGTATATTTCCTAAAATGTGATTGTCAAGTTATAAGACAACTACTATATTTATTACTCCCTGGACAAAGAGATGGTTGAATGCTAGAGTAAATTGTCACCGTCTTTTCAGTTTGTTTCCCTAAAGAATTTTAAATGGTAATTTTCCTGTTTGCCTTCATATTTTATGTTGACTTAAGCTCCTAAATCCATACTATGCCCAACTTTCACAGCCCACCATAAATACCAGTTTGTTGTATAGGCATGCATGTATACCTAAATAATACATGGCTGGAAGCATAGAGTATGTGCCTTTTCAGATTATGCCTGGGATTTTAAATATCAGAGGATAAAGTCAGCAATAGTAAGGCTTACCCTCAATTCCTTTTCTGATCATTCTCCTTCCCCTGAAATTCTATTTTAGTACCTCTTTTTATTTTTGCCCCTCGTGTAATCTAACCACTAGCAACTGAACAAAGATGATGCAGGGTATTTTGAGAGTGGGTTAAGATCTGATTTTAGCTGGGAGTGAAAGGCGTTTTGTAAAGGAAGTGGTTTAAGCTGAATCCTCATTTGTGAGTTTAAGTAACCTTGTAAAGTTAAGTCTCAGAGCAGTACAAGATTTTCAAGTTGGTCAAATCATAGTTGTAGGTATTGCAGGGTAAATTATGGGCATTTTTGGGGCAAGAGAGGTAGGCAGGAGAGGTAAGCATTGTTGAATCTCAGAAGGTATCTTCACTGCTGTAAAGTCTCTGTAAGACTGTGACACACACAGGAGGGATATCATTATATTTCCATGCAGAAAATAATTTGGCCACAAGTAAACCTGGAGAGATATTCCGAGGTTTCTGTGCAAGAGATAATTATAGGGTGGTGACAGTGAACTCCAGGAGGAAAAAAAAAATGGAGGTAAGAAACTTTCAAGGATAAAACTGACAAATACAAGCTAATATTTCATGTATATAGGGGAAGGAAGGAAGCCCAGGTGCAACGACATGCAATACGTTGTGGTTCTGCTATTCTCTGGGACAAGAAAGATGAAAGGGGGACAGGTTGAAGGTATAAGTGTAGTTGGGGAAAACTATTAAACTGGGCTTAAGGTTACAGAAAAAGCCTCTCTCTCCTCCTTATGTGTAGGAGGGAGTAGGATAAACCAGCCTTAAGACCAAAAGAGCTATCTCTGGGAGAAATATCAGTTTGAGAGTGCTCTTGGAATAGATGATAATTTAAGCTATTATGAGGTTGCCTGGGGAGACAGTGTACAGAGCAAAAAAAAAGAAAGAAGGGACCTCCAAATGCATTCTTAGAGGAATCCCAACCGTTAAATGAATTTAATGAATGACAGTGATTCGACCCTTTTATCATTCAGAGATTTGATGTGGTTAAAATGATGGCTTGTCACTCTCAGATCACAAAACTGCAAAGAACTTTCCTTCACTGATCAAAGTAAAATTGTTCAGAAAAACTTTAAAATACAGGCTGATTAGTCAGGTGCTAAGGTGGTCGTACAAAGTCAGTGATATATCTTCCTTGGGGTCACTGCTATGTTTTCTGATTTTGCATTTGGTTTGAGTTACTTGTTAATATGAGTTCAGCAAAGAGGACCTTATAGAAGCAAATAAAGACTGATGTCATCCACACTGCATATGATTTTTGCACTTTAGTAAAAAAAATTCAGCACTTTTAGAAATTGTTTCCAAAAAGAAATCACTGTATACACCTCTCACCCCTTACCAATACTTTGAGTATTTGCCTGCTTCTGAGTTAGGCACTGAAATGGGCACTGAAGATACACAGGAAAATTCACTGAGTCCTTTGTCTTCAGGCAGACCAGAGGGTGGCCTGGGAGGCACCAGGTTGCTGGATATTCCAGATGAAGACCTATGAAGAGTTCCTGCCATCTTATAAAGATGAAAAATGCTTCCGAAAAGGCTGCCTGAAGCAGGTATGAAGTTGTGATGTAATATCTTCACTACTGAATAAAAGAATATATTTGTGATAGAACACAAAGGCATAGACAACACATTTAAAGATATGAATTCATTCTCAGAAAATTTTGAAAAGTGAGGGCTATTATAAAACTAGGATGACTAAAAATTACGGTTCAAGGAACAAGCCTCGTTTAGTTGGAAAGGACATCACATTTCCTAAGTGGTTGTGTAAGGCCTCAAAGAAAATGCTGGATTAGATAAGACTGGATAAGAAGTAATGATCACTTCTAATTCTGACAATTAGGAGAAAGATTTCAGGAGGGGAGAAGGCTCTTGAGTAAAAAATAATAGCTCAGAACCCACTGAAAGAGACTGTAGCATTTCTAAATATGTTATCACATCTGACAATGATTGCCTTTAAGAACTCTGGGCCAATCCACGGTCTCATGCACTACTGAGGAAAATAATTTTTTAACTAGTTCCAAGTTGCTGCATGTCATGCAAAGACAGTGAAGTCAGAGAGAAAGATGGCATGGGATGGAGATGATGGAGTTCATCTTCACAGGAAATGCCTGTCTACACCACAGGACAAAGACAATCACCACACTTCTGTGACTCTTCTCAGGACATTCTAATCTTCAGTATGAGAAGGCTTATGAATAGAGAGCACCATGCAGCAACTCAACTTCCTTTCCAGTTTTGACTCCTTATATTAATAATTAAACTAAGATTCTAAAAATACCCAATTTTACATTTCCTGTGGCAGACATAAATATGGTGAAATAATTACCAAAGTTGAGTCAGCCAGTTAAGGTATGAATCAAAATTTCCTGGGTAAATGAAGACTTTTTCATCCAATTACCAAGATGCAAGAAAGCAAGTGCAATATTTCCATTATACAACCATAGAAAAGGAGCCTGTAATCATTGATTCTTTAAAAAAAAATAATGAAAACCATATAAGGCTCAAGTTCTTCTTGGCGGCTTCAATCTGAAAAGAATGACTATAACATTCTCCAAGCTGTCATTTCCTATTTATCTTTCAGCGTTCACTTCATTGAATACCTACTAGGTGTGAAAAAATATGCCAAATATACTTCTTTAACACTAGAAGAACCAGATGATTCTGCAATCAAGAATACAGAGAAGTACATTGTGGTGGAATGCTTTTCATAACAAAAACATAAACAAAGTTTCATCGGCACAATAGGAAACAAAATGGCAGCAAATTGGTGCGAGGTGGGAGCACAAAGGATGTCAGGAGGGATAAAGGAAATCAGTGCAAGCATGAGGACCATCTGCAGAGCAGGCTTAGAAGGAGCTTTGTCATCAAGCACAGTAATTTAACAGTTGATCTTCTTGGTCATGCGAAGCCATTCTGGGAATCCCTGGAGGCAGACTTCTGAGCAGCTCCACAAGGTTTACCAGATGATTTGAGGCAGTGGCAGCAGTGGTTAAAAATCAAAGAGTTAGGAAAGGCAAAGTGTCCCCAGTTTCACTGCCTGAGCTGCTGTTTGTGTGTTTGTGAGTTCCTTGACCTCTCTCAGGCACAAATTCCTCCTGTTTCTTGGGTTGAAGAGCTGCACCGAAGGTTAAGATACACTACCTTTGTGAGAAAAGTGGCACCTGGTGAAAGCTATTCAAAGCCTCACCTGAATTAGAGTTTCTTCCCAATAATGCTTATACCCAAGAAAAACTGTATTATTATAAAGTTTCCATTTGCTTATTTAAATCCAATTTTCTCAAAGGCAAAAAGCATTATCATACCTGCTGTGTTGTTTTAAAAGTCACTGGATGATTACAAAGTCATTTATCATATTCTAAAAAGCATTTAAGCCTTTAAAAAAATAAATCAGGCCATTGGCAAGACCATTTCAGCATTCCCATTAAAATCTACCACATGTCAAGGTCTCATGGTATTATTTTATTCATATTTTCTATTAAGTGTCCTTGGTTCTTCACTAGAATGCTAGCAAGTTAAGCTGTTCTTGAAAGTGAAGAAGAAATGCCTTTCTCTCTTTCTGACAGCTATATTCCCACTGTGACAGATAATCATAGACATTAACAGTGGTAACAAGCTATTAGATCATCAACTCCGTGCTTCTTCCAGGGCAGGCAAAGCATCTAAAATAACAGTATGATGACTGCATTCTCAAAGGTAAATACATTAGCTCTCACTCCCAATTAACGAAAAGGCTCTTTACACATATCACTAAATCCCTGTGCTTTAAAAAATACTCTAGATACCTGTTCCAGCCTCTTCAGAGGTATTCAAAACTCTCTCCATCATTTCTCTCTTTCTGTAACACACCCAGTCTCCTATTCCTGTGATTACTTTTGCCATCCCAGAAGGAGACAATTTACCTGCCCTTATTGTAACCTTAGCAACCATTACTCCATGTCTGGAGAGCATACACCATTCTTGACCTCTCCAACAATAGCATGAAAATGTAGCAAAAAGTGAGAAAAAGGCATTTTGGGGTGCTTTATGTACTGTTGAACTCCCAGCACCTAAAAAATGCCTGATCATAATAGGTACCAAATAATTCTTCCCTGAAAAAAGAATGATTAAAGAAAAAGACTAGTTTTTGTTCTTCATTCCCGGTAGAATATGTTTTGTTCTTGCCTAGCCAACAGCAATTCCTCTCCTTTGGATGACAGACTGAGACTTCCTTTCCCTTTTGGGAAACTAGCCCCTTAATCCATGGTTAGTTTTTCTGAATAAGGTAAGCAAGGTGCCAGGACCACTCCTGAAAAAGGAAGCAGACAGAAATCCAGACCTAGTAATTACACACATTTATCCTCTCAGACTTTCCTAGGAAGTGATGGAAAAGAAGTTCTACTTCCATTGGTACCACAAACCATAAGGGTGATTAAGGTCTGAGGATGCCAGACACCAGAGACAGCCAAAAAGGAAGGGCCCACCTGGAAAGGAAGTCAACCAGGCATATGTATAAAGACTCAGACTTCTCAGTTCATTTAACCTATTAATTCCAAATTTTGCTTCAGTCTAATTTGTCCCAGATTTTCTCTTAAATGAGTCCTAGAGACTATGGGTACCATTTCACCTTCATTCCATTACCTCCAATCTGATGTTTGCCCAAGTATCAGTAATAGCCTTTAGTAAGTACTTCTTTGCACTTTATCTTAATCTGTTCCTACTGCCCAGACGTTGGTTAGAACCACTGCTGCAGGAAATAGTCCACCCCATACCACATATTATATCGATTTAATTCTTCACATGGAATCAAGTACTGCCCATTCCACTGTATGGCAGTTTCATAAACTGCTGTGACTTTTTAAATTATCAGTCTATATATACTTTGAAGAGATGTTCATCACACATGCCAACCCCACAGCTGACCTCTAATCTACTACAGTTCAGCCCCTTCTTCAGGTCCACAAGTTAGCATGGGGTCTAAAGCCCAAATGTTGAAATGATGAAGCTGGACAAATTATCACCAATAATAAAAAAAAAATCTGTCATAATAGTCTACTTTGAAAATTTCTCAAAGAAACCAGGACATTTTCTTTAAAGAAATAAATCTCTGCTAAAATTCTGAAACTATTCATGATTTAACCAGAATGCACATCCCCCAAGAAGGGATTTTTAACAGAACAGTCTTTCCTTTATTAGGAGCTGTCATTTCTCATCATACCATGTCTAAATTTGTTCAAATGTTTTCACTAATTTTCAATAACTTGGTAAAAATGTTCCAGAAGAGGTAAGATACCAAAAGGAACTCTAATGTAAGAACAAGCTCATGTCCTACAAATTTAGTGTGCTTAAAAAAAGGTCTTTCAGAGTTGAAAGTAAACAGATGTCTTCAAATTTCTGCAACAGAAGAGATCAGTGCCAAAATAGCACACTGATGCAATATGCCTTACTAATTACCGAGCCCAGGTATTTTGGGTTTCTCATTTACAAAATCAAGACAGAGCTAAATCTGCAGCAATGGAATATAACTGTAGTCAGCTTACCTGTAGACATGCATCCCAGCTATGCACACTACAATTCATGGAGTAGGGAGGGCACTTCTAAAGGACCAGACTCACAATTAAATACAAGCATTCTTGCTTCTCCAATGTTAGCTTTTATGAAAGGCCAACATGACTACAATAAATCCTCACTTATTATCCTCTATAGGTTCTTGGAAACTATATCTTTAAGCAAAACAACTTCTGAAGACTGCAGATCCTTCAATAACTTCACATAGTTTAAAGTCAGCTGGGATATTTTTCTCATCAATATTAAAACAAAATAGTGTCGAGTGAAATGACATTATTTGAGGACCTGCTTTATTCCTAAGCACTAGCCATTTTCATTTCACGGAAGGTGAAAGGCGAAAATTGCATTCAAGGTTGGTTGTGCAGCAGACTTCAAGGGGCAGTGTGAGTGATAAGTGAGAGTGGTTCCACCAAGCTTGTTCCCTGGGAACTACTTTATATAGACTGTGTATGTCATCTCACTTCTGCTTTTAATCTTTATTAGTGTCACTTTAGGCTTTATAAGTTATTTGGTATGAGTTGGTCAGCTATATTTTGGAACACTCTGGGAATACTAAAAAAAAAAAAAATCCCCCCTTTAATTCAATAGCAATTGCTTTGGGATTTACATGACTTCAAAATGTTTCAAAGGAACTCTACTCTTGGACAGTGGGGGAAACCTGTGTCTACATAAGAATGGGACTGTGTGCAACTGTGGACCTCATATTCTTTCTTCTTGCTTAAGTCTCTATGAAATTATTTCTAAATGAAATCTTTCTCTGCTCCCTAGATTAAATCCTTCTCTGTCCCTCCTTGCATACTTCTCAGGCATGGCAGAAATTAACATCTTTATTTGTCACATTAAAAAATGTATTTTGTCTCAACTCCAGCATACTGTGAAGTTACTCTCTAAGCACAGCCTTGATCATGCATCTGATTGAAAAACTGGAAAATTATTATCCAGTGTGATTTTATTTATTGCTAGTCAGGGTGGCGCTGACTTTGAGTTTGTATACAGAAAATACAAACTAGCAATACCCAGCTAGTCCTTAATAACCTTCCAGCAAATTGAGTTCTTAATTTTGTGCTGTCTCAGTGTTTAGTAAATGAATCACAAGTCTAGTATTAAAAATAACAATTTATAGTTTGATACAGGGGACAAGGGGCAGACAATAATACAAACATGGTGAATAAATGAGTCAATCATTTGGGAAACTTGACTAGACAAAGGGAAGCTCATTTCAACAGTGATGTTTAATAACTGCAGGACTTGGGCAAGCTACTTCATGTCTTTGTGCTTCATTTCTCTCACCTCTGAGATAGGAATAGCAATGCCTATACTACTGGGGCTGTCTCTTGGGATTAATGTCAGTTTTAATTTTATATTAAGAGATACTAGGACAGTGCCTGGACATATATTAAATGCTCGATGCTATAAGGTAGCTCTGGTTAACTTTATTAAAATAGCAAAAGCACTTGGAAAGAGAAATATATATATATATATATATATATATATATATGTTTATAGCATGTCATATATGTGATTACAGTTTTCCAAAGCAACTTTGTAGAGGGATCATATCTGATTCAATGAATTCAAACAATCTTCCAGATGTGCCCAGATTTAAAGTTTTCTTCCCAGAACTTTTAGTGTGTGCTGACTGAGATGTTTCACCAGGTGTTTGTCAAAAGTATACAAAATTTCCCACTAGATTAGGAAGTTTAGGGTACCAGTGCTTCAAATTTATTGATCAAGGCTATTCACCTTTAATCATGTTCCATGTTCAATGGTCACCAACTTTGGTCTACTACTCTGCTCTTCACAGCAGGAATATTTCACACAATCCCCAGGTGAAAAAGAGAAGAGAAAGAAACATACCTGTTCCACCCATGATTTATACTGCAACTTAAATATATAAAAAACCCTCACTTAACATCCTGAAGATTTTTAAATTTGCTTAAAATTGTGGCTTTAAGCAAAATGACTAAAATGAACGCAGGCGCTCAAATAACCTTACTTCATTCAATGCTGGTCAGAATTGAGTTTTTTTCAGCATCATATGAAATGACATTGAACAAAATTATGTTATTCAGAGATCTGTCATTTGTGGAACATACTGCAAAACACCTTAATGTCATAGGAATTTCAGTAAGACATGGGAGTAGGGGAAAACCATGAAACCATGTGCTCTGGATCTTAAAAGGTTTTGACTCAGTAGCTAAGCTCATACAGATAAATGCTAGATCATGCAAGTTATCCTTAACCCAGAGCTAGTCTATCATTAGTAATAGTACATTACAGACCAAAAAAAAAAAGTGTATTTTAACATTGAAAAAAAAAAACTTTTGACACAATTAAGCCTGACAACTATCCCTTTCCTCTCCTGATGAATTCAAAAAGCTCAAAAAAAAAAACTTCTCCCCAAAATCCACATAATTTGATTATCAAGTATCATGAGATTTCAGTCTATTATAAAGTCAAAGAGTTCTTCAAACTGATTGGGCCTAAATTCATCTTAATCTCATGTCCATACTTTCACTGTTGTCAGGTGATTTTTGTGTTCTAAGCATAGGGTTAAAGGAAAAGATAAGGATGGCTGAGGTACTGTGTTAATCAACACTCTGATGCAACCCACACAACACAAAGAGTCACCACTGCCAATCTTATTTACAGAACATCTTCGTTAGAAAATGCATCCCAATTACAAAACACTAATACATGAAAATGGCATCATGAATACATGACCTCCTACGTTCCTTGAAGCATTGTTCATAATAGTCAAGGCATGGAGCCAAATTACGTGCCAAATAATATATGAATGGAAAAAGATGTGGTATGCAAACACAATTGAATATTACTCACTTATGAGGAAATGATATCTTGTCATGGATGGATCTTGAGGGTATTATGCTAAGCAAAGTGAGTGAGATAAAGAAACAAGTCTTAGATTTTGAATAGTGGTTAGCAAGGGTAAAGAAGCGGTGGGGGCAGGGGAGTGGGTGGTAGACTGGGTAAAGGAGATTGACTGGATGGTGGTAAGTGGTAATTAGACATTTGATGGGGGTGGGGGGACTTGATATGGTACAAATTATTGTAGAGGCGTGAAGTCACACACCTGAAATCTATCGTGTCATAAAATGTTACCTCAGTTAAAAAAATTCTCAGTGGTCCTCAACTCAAACTGTGTTTGCTTCTGATGGAACAATTTGCAGCTGTCTGGAAAAATTTGATCACAACAACTGAAAGGGCATACTAGTTGCCCCATGATAGGCATAGACCAAGGACACTGCTAAATATTTTTCAGTGCACAGGATAGCACCCATAAAATGTCAATAACACTGTTAAGAAACCCTGTCATTACTAATAACACATGGTACTTTTCTTGCTACTGTATCCCAGGCATGCAGCAGTTCTTCAATATGTATTGAATAAAAGCAGTTTTACTGTAAATAAACTAACTGAAGAGACAACTTCATATTCTAGATTGCCAATGAAACTCCTGCTTTTCAGTTTCCCTGCGGTTGAGAACTGGGGCTGGTGATGCTATGACCATCAGCTAAACATGGGCTCTCCACCCTGTGGTAATCAAAATCCCATTTCATTCGTTATTTGTTTAAAGAAACCCGATTTACACTGAGTGCACCATATGAAAATTTTCCAAGTGTCTCATGAACAGAATTAAGTATTGTAGAGCATGATGATGGCAGTAGTAAATCAATGACCTGAAGAAAGCTACCCTTTATCAAAAATTAACTGCTCTCTGCTCACAATATTTACAGGCATTGTAACCTTACAAGGTAAGAACTATTATATGTATTTTTATTATTATAAAATATATAAAATATTATATATTATTATATATATTTTAACATATACCTATGTTAGCAGGTTCAGAATAATTAAATGACATTCCCCAAGCTAGGCTTAGATCCCTTAAACATTCATCAATTAATTCAATTAGCTTCATGACTGTTTTCACTGTATCTGTTTTTAAAAGGGAATGTATTCTTTTGCAATGGATGCCTAATTGGGGGGGGGGGGAGGTTGCAATGACAACATATACCTAATTCACCTGAACTTTGAAATAACCTATTGACAAAATCAGACAATGGAGCAAAGCAAGCTCAATATTCTGCACTTGGTGAGTAGGTCTGCTACCAGTCATGTGACAAAAATCTGTGCACATTCATTCAACAAACCTAACACCTTGTCCTATTGGCAAGCATTCCCAGAATTCACAGGTATCTATTTCAATTAGTTATTTCCAAGTGTAATTACTGTTAGGGTAGAAAGTTTGCTCTAAATCTTATATCAAATCACATTTTTACTATCCTGGAAGAGTTAAAAGTGACATTTGATAGAATTATAAAGATTTCCTTATAACTAACACTTAAATGAAAACTGAATGACAAAGTCTCATTTTAAGATCCAGGGCAGAAGTTCTATGTTGTAGCAGAGATAAAATAAACAAACATTGTCCAGGTTAGTGATTTAGACAGGATTTGGACTCCATCCTCCTTCCTTCCTTCTGACTCACAGGGTATCCAGCATTTTCTTCTGCTTTGACCTCTCCTCTAAGGAGGGGATGCCCACTACACAGTATAGTCAGGAGGCAGCTTAGGGAGGCTCACTGGCCTCACTAGAAAAATTCATCTTGTCACAAAAGAGCAAGCTAGAGTTTTCTACTTCCTTCCCAACACAGATCACTGTTATTTCTCAAAATAACAAATGCCAATGTTGTTTGGTCCATCAAAGCAGGAGAATAAAATTAAACTAACTGCTCAAGTCATTTTATATCCTGTTAATAAAAACTAGAAGACCATGGTTTCAGAAACAGTATATGGATTACATTCTCTGGAATGAAGTAGCTTACTTCTTTGACATGCCTACACCTTTCAAAAAATCTCATAAAATCTTATGTGATTTCTCTGTATTTGCCTCTTTTATTTTTGCTATGACAATAGATTTAGCCATATAGATTAACACTGTTATTGCATTAAGCATTGACTCTTTTTTAAGGTTCAATCTCCTATGACTTTTTATGAGCCCTGCATGTATTTACTCAATTTTGCTATGTAAGCATCCTCTTTTCAAACTTATTCAAGGTAAGGAGCTTGTTTGAGAGCTACTTAGAGGCACATGATGTCAATTATTCCAGTGAGCTTTGCAATTTAGGGTAAGTAAATATGGAGCTGCTTTACATGAGAAAATAAAGCCTCATTTTTGCAAGTTTCCTTAACACAGTGTGTTTCCAACACATTGCAACTGCAGCTATCCCTTTGGTCTGATCTACACTGTCCCCAAACAACTATTAGAATGGTCTGTGTGGAATGAAACTATACCACTCACCGGATTCCCCAGTATCTTTAGCAGTTTCTATGTAGGACATTTCAGGTAACTATTACTGACATCTCAATTTACATTACAGTCATAGAGTTTTTTAATATTAATTATAATTGGAATTAAGAATCACATGAGTTTCCAAACCCAAAGCAAACAGCTGGACACCATGAGATTCAGATATTGAATGATGAAAATCTTAACCAATATCATTATCTCTCCTAGAAAAATCCACCCATTAATTTCTTGCAGAAAAGTCCATTATAGGGAAAATGATCATTTTCCATTTTAAACTCAGTCTGAATTACAGAACAGCAGCAAATACTTCAGCTGACCATACCCTACATGAAAAACTGGCAACTACTTTCATTAGCTGATTCTTCTGAAAAAACACCTATTTAAGTGGAGCCGTTAAACATTTCAAACATGATATACATGATAGAGCTCAGAATGCTAAATCAATTTCCCTTCTCTACTGGCATTTGCAGATTTCTCAAGAACACTTAAAATATGATTTGATTCATAATAGATTTCAATTTACATAAAAGTCCAGGAAATATCTGAGCCATACTAAAAGTCCTTTTCCAGATGTGAAAGTCTCTAATTTGCAAGATAAAATAGTACAAACACGTTCTTAAAACCCATTTTCAAAGTTTATGGTCATAACAAAAATTTCATACACCCATACCATGTGGTTATTCATGCAAATCTAAAGGAAAATATTAAAAGCAAAAATAATTCAAAAGACAAGAAAAAGGGGGGGGGAGAGCCTTCCAGGAAAGAAATAACTCACTATATTAAAGCTTTATTAAAGAAGTCCTTTTGATTCCATAAACTACAGACAAAAGAAATCTAAATTAAAGGGAAGAGTATTCTTAAAACCTTTACTTAACTAAACTAGGTAACTTCAAATGCAGCCTTAGACCAGTGGGAAACCTTCAGTACAGGCAGAAGAAAAAGGTGGAATTAAAGTTTTAAATTCCAGTGAAAGCACTCAAGGCAAATCTATTCTAAGATAATTTAAAGAAGGGGGGAGAAAAAAACAAGATCAAATGTAGAACTGTTTTCCCTTTCATTTACAGCTTAAAAGCTTCTTGGCAGCACCAGTGATCTGTCAGAAAGGGTGAAAAATTGTGCTTAATAGATAATTTTAAGACTTTACCCAAAAGATGTTAATAAATACACTGGAACTGGGAACTAGAAGTGGCTCCGGCAGCTCGATGAGCACAATGTTCTCCTTTTGCCGTCACCTGTTATAAATCTGAAAATGTGGTCGCTCTGACTGCATGTTCTTGCCTCTAAAATAAGCAAGAAGCTGTGAAAATGTTTCCAAGTTTCCAGGCCTCAAAGAGAACAGTGGACTCAGAAAGGGAGAGTTCATTCCCTGCCTTCATCAAAAGCAAGGTGGTTTTCTGTATCCAAGCGTCTGCTCTGAATCATGGAAGTATGAGCAGCTGTACATCCTCAGTGAGAGCTGGGGTATTTCCAATAGCTTTTAAGACTGCGGATCTTATAACCAATTTGGAAGGGTGTCTGGTCCAGAATCTGGGTTTAGTTTACCAGATCGGCAACTCACAAAGTCACGATGTGAAACTTCAGAAGCCTGGCAGGCGTTCCCTCAGGATTCAATAGGCCCATTTGCAACAATGGCAAGTTCATGGTAAAACTGAAATGTCTAGTCATTCTTTGGTAAAAGGAACTAGCAGGGAGAGTCCACATGAATGGACATAGTCAACCCTGCTAGCTGCTGACTCTCAAAAACGCTGTCCCTCACTCCTCCAAAACTTGTATCTCCCAAAGAAAGGCACCTGCAAATGAAATATCCCAGGTGCTGTGCTGTGATTCTATATCTCATCTCAATGGTAGTGGGTAAAGATATGCTCTTTAAAAAGGTTTTCTAGTTTAGTTGAGAAGCTCCTGAGAGATAGCTAAAAATGAAAAGTCAGTCTATGTGGTCACTTGGATTGTAAGATACCTGGGACACTTAAAAGCAAAAATTTCTTAAGTATACTTCACTTTTCTGAACTTCAAGAATGAAGTTTTGCTTCTAACCAAAACATCTTATTCCTTCATAAGCCTCTTGGAAGATGTTTTTGCAGTTGTGGTTTTTATAAAATAAAAGCACAGAAGGTATTCCATTCCCATTATCGCTTTTGGTGATTTTCTTCATGTGTCAGCTGTAAGTGACACAGTCACCACTTTCAGAATGTAAAACCCTGCAATACAGGCCTGAGTGCTCACTGTGTTTAGAGGAAAACAATTTGATGATCCCCATTTTCGAGCAGACATCTTAAGGAAAAGAAAAAAGGTGGGAGTTGAGCTATGTAGCTACAGTGGGAAATCAGGTCCACTAAAAGCATGGCATTCCACTTTCACTCTCGTTTGTATCTTGCCCAGCAGTCCAGGCTCAGTTCTGCTTTGACTTCTGGTATAGTCAGCAGTGAGTGTGTGTGTGTGTGTGTGTGTGTGTGTGTATACGTGCAGTGGTGAGAGTGAAGTTCTATCTTTCATTTATCATTTATTTAATGCACAGTGAACTATGAGGACAGTCATAAACTGTCCTTTCAGTGTCTCCTCCTTTTTACTGGTCATCTGCTCCAAGCCAGCTTCTGTCACATTTTGCTCCTTCTTTGCTTTTAGTTCTGGTTGCTAGCATTGGGAGTTTTTTGTTTTTTGGCCCAGCTGATGTTTGTGTGTAAATTTCTTATCAGGACCAATAAGTGGCAGTGACCAGAGATGGAGTGGGG